>APFE030733496.1:65655-107751 GCA_000404065.3 Pinus taeda
CCAGAGGAGGGGGAACGTCTTTTCCACTCACAGATGTGGGTGAAGGGTTCGCCGCTGCAATTCATTGTCGACAGTGGTGGCCAAAAGAACCTGATTTCAGCAGAGGTCGTGAAGCGGTTGGGCCTACCGACTACACCACACCCGCAGTCGTACAGTATCGGGTGGCTTCATGAAGGACGAGATCTGAAAGTTCGCCAACAGTGCCGCCTTCCCTACAGCATCAAACCATTCATAGACGAGGTATTTTGCGATGTTACACCTCTGGATGTTTGCGATGTATTATTAGGACAGCCATACTTGTGGAAGCGACATGCTGTGTATGAGTCAAGGCCTCGTGCTGTCATTATTTCTTTGAATAATTTATTATACAGGATATCGGAGGTAGCCCCACCTACCACGACATCCTTGATCACTGCTAAGAAAGGCAGCAAGCTCATATCACAGACCAGGAAATTCATCTGCATGGTTCACTCCCAAAGTAAGGGGAAGATCGTTGCTACATCCATGACTCCCACAAAGGGTTCCTCCACGCAGCAGCAGCAGCAGAAAAGGGATACAGTCATGACAGAACACAGGAACAATTTCTCCTCACGCACAGGGGTACCACACAAGCTTCAGGTGGGCAACAAAGTCTGGTTGCATCGACAGAAGGAACGTCTTACCAGAACCCATCAGAAGCTCAGACCACTCCAACATGGTCCTTACAGCAGTACCAAGCTTGTGGGGAACAGTGCTTTGGAGCACAACATTCCTCCATTCCTTCACCTACACCAAGTGTTCAATGGGGACCATCATCGACCATGCTTCCCACCATTACTGGACACATTAGACAGTGCAGAACAAGTTCAGCAGATGGAGGAACTCAACGTAATGGGGACCATTGCTTCCTAAGGGGGGAGGAACGATCCAGGTGGATATTGGTGGCCACCCACCTATCCTATTTGGACCCCCACAACTGTCTCTTTCAGTTTTTCAGTTTCCGTAATTGTAGCACAATTTACTATTTTTAGCAGTTTTTCGGGTCCTGAACTTTCGGAGCCGTTTTGAGGCTCTAAACGACGTTTTTTGGGAAAACTGGGGGCAATATGGGTCCATGGACCGATGTCGCCCTTCCCAAAGTGGTAGTTCTCGGATAGGTCTTTCTAACGAGCTATCATACGCGTCAAACGGAGATCGTATGCCAAAGTTACGACCCCGGGAAATTGATGTACCAATTTACCCAAAACGGGGCCCACAATTTGGCGTTTCATCTTCTAAGGGTCGGTTTTGGATGTGAAGGGTTTTCCTTTGTTTCTCAATAATAAATAGGCCTTCGAGCCTCATTGTAACACAAGTTCGGAACAATTTAGAGACATGTAGCCGCACATCTCTTCTCAGAGATAAGCTACCATCATCCTAGCTGGTTTATTTCCAATTCTGGTTGTAAGCATATTTCGGTATTTTCCATTAATGAAATGAAGTGTTATTTCCGCTGCATCTCTTTATTTATGGTTATCGCATCTCTGTATTTACGGTTATCTCTGTAATCTATTGCGTTCCTATTTAAATCCGGATCAATTTGGTAGGTGGATAAATCCCTTTTTAGGACAAGAGAAATCTTCCTAGATCCTTGACGAAAATTAGAAACAAGTAGAAAATTGATAAAACTCTTTCCATAAGTTGGACTTGTTTGAATTATAAGTTTAAAGTGAATGGATGAGCCTCTCACCTATTTCACATAATGCTCGATGAAGATCCCTTGTTGTGACTTGATGCAGTTACTCAATGCTTGATAAGGTCTGCAACCATAAACAAGAAAAGGATCAAAATCATATGCGATATAATAATCTAAACAAACTTAGCTTAATGATAAAGGGGATTACGAATTGAATTTTCCTTAATAAAAACTTTAAACAATTATAAACCATTCATCTTTCCAATAAGACACTTCAATGGGGAAAAGCATTCATTTGTATTAATTAAAGATAAAGAAGAGCCTTACAACCTTCACCTTGATGCCGTGACGTTCCTCCTAAATGCCTTCAATATCCTCCTTAGATGATAACCTTTCCAATCTAAAACTAAAAGAATAAGTTTATCTTCTATGAGTACTGATCCCCGTAATCCCTCTACCCTCTAGTCATTTTATAGGCCGAGAGGAAGAAGTTTCAAATCCAAAAGAGGAGGGAGATATCCCCTAATTCAAGGATCATTTTTCCTTGAGGAAAGGGATTAAGATTCATCATATGAGGGTTATAGCTCAAATAGTCATCACCTAGAATATTTCAGTTGGGAAATATTTGACCAATTATGTTTCTAGAATGTACTTTTTATTTTTACTTTCTTTGATTCACCTGCGTGGTCTATAGCCATAGACATAACATAGTTCTACACTGTTCTAAGAGTTAATTCCAGCGAATGCACAAGAATATCTAGGAAAATTAGCACAGATGATACTTGACAAGTTGTGACAACTACTTTTCCCAAATTTCCCATCTTCTTCAAGATTTTTTTGGTTGTTTGACTTCTAAGGGAGTTTAATCAAACATGTTCACGGATGGTAAAAATACCCATAAACCGATGAAGTGGCATGGTGAAAAATTGATGTGTAACATAAACATTTTGCTTTTCATAACGAGAGTGAATTACTGCCGTAACAAAACATTAGTGTTAATCCTTGCAATCAGAGCAATAATCCATGTACTTTAACTAAATATTATACCATTAAATCTTTGAAATAACAACAGGTGGTGTACAAATTATTGAAAGCATTGAGTACCCAAATGTGTGAGAAAGGACAAGTGTGCAGGGTGGCTATATATGGAAAAATTGTGCCAAGATAAATTCTTGCAGTGGTGTGGGAAACTATCGTGACATATATTGATTGCGGTGTAGAGTATTCGTCCCCTAGTATTCAAAAAATAATTAAGGCTTTTCATACTATTAACATGTATTCAGTGAATCGATGTGCAATCAGGTAATCACGAGTGCTTAATAACATTTATTCTGATGCATTGTGTAATGATTACTTGTATCAAGAATATTGTATCCATCCATAATATAAAATAGTCTTTTTGACATTTATTCATAAAATTGATGCTTAATCAACACATCGTTCGAGAGCTTAATAAAATTTACTGCTTCTAAAGAAATTGAGAAGATGCACAAGGCTCTGCAGTCAGTATCCACTAGAGCAGATTGAAACGATATGCATACCCCCTTCATACACTTCTTTCACACATTTCCCCATTTGGCAACAAAGTTTTGGAGAAATTTACATAGCTATAACTTCAAGCAATCTTCTGCAACATGGATTATCATATATAAAAAATTAATTAAGACTTAATCTTGCAATTAACAAAAGATTGATTGCTAGTAAATGTAAGTCTATTCAACATTTATTTGGCGAATCAATACATAATCAAGACAACATTCAAGTGCTTGATAACATATTAAAATAATAATTACGGATTAATCCTATGATTAAGAAAAACTCAATTTCCAGTAAATGTAAGTCATTTTGACATTTATTTGGTGAATTAACGTGCAATTAAGACAACATTTGAATGCTTAATAAAATTTTCTCTAATGCATTGTGTAAGGATTACTGGTGGTAATCCTTACAATTTATTGCAAGGATTACTGGTGGTAATCCTTACAATTTATTGCAAGGATTACTGGTGGAAATCTTGACTATTTATTGCAATTTTGTGGAGTTAGTAAAACAAATACTATAGTGAAACATATACTGAAATAATCCAATAACCTTGCATCACCTATACTCTAATCATATTCATAAGACATAAATTTTTTATGTTATGCCAAACTGGATCATCAGGCTAATATAAATGTTAGCTGTGAAAGTATTTGCTTTCGTTTTCTAATCAAATTGTACAATTGCAAACATAATGAACTTGTTCCTTCCTTTAGGAAGAGTTACATGTTGGCATTAACTTATCTTATTACTTTGTTTAACAAGTCATGTGCGATGGCAAATTCTATGCAAACATAAACTATTTGCAAAGGAAAAATGTTTCCTAATATTAATATTTTACTAATAATAGGATTTGAAAATTTGATAAATCAATAAAACAACACAAGAAATCACATTGCAAAAAAAAACACATGACATAGGACAATGAGCTAGCTACAAGTTATATACTGCAAATGTTAGAGTATATATAATATAAGTAAATAGTATAATACGAAACGTGAAACTTAAACAAACAACTTCATTGAAATACATATTTATACAATGTTAATAGCTACGTATCAGGTAACCACATAATGTAATCAAACATTAACCATCCAATAGATTAGAAAATCTCTCTAATCAAATATTGGACAATGCATGAAGAAATTAAAGTTCCTAAAGTGCTTCATTATTGAGAAGTGAAGCAAGTAAGATGAGTCACAACTCTAACCAAGAAGGGGAAATGGTAAAATCCTTCAAGAAGAAAGTATAAGGTGGAGTTAAGATTAGAAGTACAAAAGTACAAAGGTGCGAAAGTATGAACACTCCCCACCCTATCGCTAGTAGCCAATGGTAATCTAGTGTTACTAGTCACTGGTAACAATGATATCAACACGTTCCATATAACACTTATTGATTTGATGACTTGACAATAATACATGTTCATGAAGTTGAAAATGCTATAACATCTATATAATATCGTCATTATATTGCAAAGAAATATAACTAAAGAGAACCGTACTATCACTAGATTGCTCGACAATGAAAATAAAGCGAACTATCATTGTATATGCATAATCACTGTTTGATGGTTTACTGTAAATGTGCCATGGATCTCAAAATTGTACAAAAAATCCATAAAAATTGATTTGTCTACATAGTATTGCTAATAGGAAACTTTTCATAGGCTAGACAATACTTTTTCTAGTTCCATGCCTCTTAGAACATAATATGTTGTAGTCCTATTGTCCGCAAGTATCATACAGTTTAATCGATGGAAATAAACTAAACGACATGTTTCCCTGCAAATGGTACAATAAACCATAGTTTCATCCATATTTATAGCAATTGTAATTGGACTACTACATTTTTCACATACAACCTCGAAGGGATTCCTATATGCACTAGTTGCTGTCAGTAGTACTTGCAAGTGCTGCAAAATTGATTTAAAAAATTGAGAGTTAACAACATGAAATCATTTCTCTCTCTCTCTCTCTCTCTCTCTCTCTCTCTCCTCTCTCTCTTATATATATATATTATATATATATATATATATATATATATATAGTATATATATATCTAGTTTATCATGCATACTCCACTCGACAAAGAAATCATTTTTCTCAAATTTTCCGCATTTTTCTATGATTTCAATGAACATATGAACATTGATTGTGAATTTTAGAAAAGTATTTCTCGTTTTTTAATTATATCTTTTAGCAAGATGAGTGGAAATACATTTTCTTGCAATTATCTTTGAATTGAAATATATATTAGAAGAAGTTTGTCGTGTACTTCAACTTGTCACATATGTAATATCTGTAAAACATACATGTAAATCATATTAGAGGTGGAAGATAACTTTCTATCATTGAAACATTCAAATATATCTAAGCTTACTATTTATTGCCTTGCCTTGATCGACATTCTCGTCTTTAATTTCTAGTACATATTGCATTTTTTTGCTATGTTGTTGAAATCGCAATGGCACTAATTGTGCTAATTAGAAATACATATTAACTACGAGACATATTTTCAATTGTCATATTTGGGAAAAATGAGTACTCTATGAAAACAAGACAAATGTTTTCTACAATGTTATAGTTACTTAGTGAGACAATTTTTTCAAAGTCACCACTATCACATTTTTGCGTTGGAATTATTTCAAAATTTCTAATAGAAACACTAGCATTTGCAATAAGTTTTTCCTCATGCTGTTTAATAAATTGTGTTGACACAAGTAACTTTATTGTCATTTCTACCTTCTTATTTGTTAAATCTACACAAAGTATTGGTCTTGTATTATTAGCTTTGTCAAAAAAGGTTCAATATATAACTAATACAACACAACGAAAAATGCTTCCTATTATGTTGTTACTGATATTTTTGATTGATAATGGCATAGGCTAGATATTTTTTAGCCTATTCAAGGGCATTGAATTGAAATTAATTATAGAAAAGAAAAATAAATATGATATACGGTTAGCTAAAATCACTGCTTAAAAGGACATTATAATTGATATTAAACAAAATTTGGGTTATGAAGACAAAACCAGATATCACATAATCATTGTTAACATATATTCTAATGCCAGGTTCATAATTACCAGATAAGATCTGATTACTATGCATATAGGTAAAATACTATTTAGATTTTAGTTTTGATAAATTCTAATTTATAGTTCCTTGTTACATATGTTAAATTGAAAATTGAACAAAGGTACAAATGTTTTATGAAAATATTCAAGGTACCTTTTTCCTTGTAGTTCTTTTGGATTTGAATATCTAAGTGTTATATGTTTCCTAAAAATTAAAAAACATCATTTTTCATTACAGTATATAAAAACTATAACACAATATAATGTAATAATCAAATGATGATAAATAGAATGAAAATGCACATCTTAAAAAAGTTATCGCCGTCTTTAATTGTATATATTATATTTGTGTTCTCTTCCCTGCTCCAAAGATATGAAGATCAAATATATAAAAATCATTGTTAGTTCATGAAAAATAATTTTAAAATGGATATATCGCATGAGAGACAACAAAACAAACAAATAGAGACTAAGCAAAAAAATATTACAACCTTTACAAATATAAATTAAAGAAATCAGTACCAATATAACAACACACATTTTCCATGCGGATGCGTCCATTACATATTGAACTTTTTTGGACAAAGAAAATAATGAAAGAACACTACTCTATGCAGATTTTGTAGATAACAACGCTGTAATGACATTAGCATTGATTGTGCTTACATAGTTTACCAAACAACACGAGGATAAAAATTATTGCACACGCTTAGGTTTCTATTAAAAATTTTGAAATAATTCCAAAGCACAAGTACGTTGCTATTGAATATCATAAAACAATCTCATCAGCTAATTCCAACATCGTAGAAAACATTCTTCCTGTTTACACATGATTTTCCCCAAATACTTCTATTGCAAAACTGTTGTATATAATCCAGATTCATTTCTAGTTTCCCAATTAATGAAATTGCTACTTCAATAACATAGACACGAATGTAACATGCACTAAAAATCAAATATGTCAATGTCGATGAGAACACTACAATAGTAAGCATACAACATATTACTTACTGCCCATAATGATAAAAAAATATAGTTAAAAACTAAAGCACCTAGAGCAAGGAAAAAAATAGGACAATGACAACACTTTCATGCTAAACATTGCCATACAACTTAGAGAACAAATCACTTTAGTAATGCAACCATAAAAATGACCACAATATAACCTAGACAAGTGATCATTCACCTCAGATATTTAAAAAAATGATGACCTAGGAAAGCATTCTCAAGGACATATTTTGTAATGAGCCCCTCCCTCCCCTCCCTCCCCCAAAACTAAAAGTAATTTACATCTCTTATCAATTAGCATCTCATAGAAAAATTTCTAAATTCATAGTTGAAAACAATTCAGAGCTAACTATTGCACAACGATAATGTATATTGTATAAACATTTTAAGTACTCACATATTATCCACTTTTTGAGCTATAAACCTCATTACTACATGGCTGTAATGTATATTGTGTAAATTATCTGAGAACTTGTATATAGAAGGAAGGGCACATCTCTTATCGGACAAAAATGCTACATGTTTTGCACCTGCATTCAGAATGAGCTTGTGTGCCACACTGCAAATAATCTACATAATACATAATCGTACATCTTTGAGAGAAAATATATCATGTCATGCAATTACCATAACGACCACTATACATTTTGGAGAACAAATCTTTTTGTAACGAGCTCCCCTGAAAAGTAATCGAACATGTGTTGGCAACATGCATGGTAAAAACTACATGATAAACAACAGAATAATGCATCTATGGAAAAGATAACTATAACTAGTGTCTATAATTGTCACACTATCTTTTCAAAATTTTAAAGTATGTATTCGATATTAAGTAATGATGATATGCTATTCATGATATCTTATTTTAAACACTTTTCCAATGCACTCACAAACAAAATAAATAGAATCAGTTGTTAGAATCATATCATTACCTTTTAAAATTTCATGATTTGTTTTAAATATTAACTAATGACAATATGTTATTCATTATATATTAATTATTTATTTATGATATGTAGTAGATACTAACTAATAATAACACAATAATAATGTAGTAGATACTAACTAATAATAACATGATATATACGTAAACCAAGCTTTTCATGCCCCAAATTTAATAAATGAAAACTACTAATTAATTGATTAATGTGTAATTTTATGTGGGAGGGAGGTGTGTGGAAGAGGAATGTATGTGAAGGTACGAACTTTGTGGATGAAAGTTTATGTTCCTTGTTTCAGATACCTGTTCTCCCAAAAAATTCGCTTCATTTAATAATGGATAATAACTATTCAATTGAAAAAAATGAAATCACAAATACACTTAGTATTCAAAAAACTCAACTAGAATGAGCCCACATCAACATAGTAGTGGGGACAATTAATCACCCACCCTTATTTCGCCCCTGATATACACATAATCCAAACTTTTCATGCCCGAAACATTAAAAAGAAAAAGCCTCTAATTAATTGATTAACATATAATGTGCATGAATATATGTGGAGGAATGAAACATTATGGAAAAAAGTTTATGTTCCTTGCTCCACACACCCGTTCTCCTGCACAACACTTCTTCCTCACACACATTATATAAGCCACAACTACTAATTCATTGATTAATATGTAGTGTTATGTAGGAGGGAGGTGTGCAAAAAAATGTGAATAGGGAAATTGTATGTAGAGGTACAAACAATGTGGACGAAAGTTTTAGTTCCTTGTTCCGATACTTGTTTTCCCGCACAACATTTCTTCCCCATATGCATTAAAATGACTCTTCATTTAATATTAGATAATAATTATTTAATTGAAAAATGTGAAATCTCAAATGCACTCAGTATTCAAGAAGCTCAAATAAAACAAACCCCACATCCACATGGTGGTGGGGATAGTTAATTTCCCACTTTTCATGTCCCAAACTTTAATAAGCTAAAATATTTGATTATTTCATTAATATGTAGTGTGCATAAATGTATACGGAGGTACGAAATTTGTAGAAGAAAGTTTTTGTTCCTTTCTTCGCACACTCGTTCTCCTACACAACACTTATTCCTCACATGCATTAAGAAAACACTTCATTTAATATTGGATAATAAGTATTTAATTCATAAATGTGAGATAAAATGTGACATAGTATTCGGGAACCATGAATACCAAGATTCATTTTTTCTACTTTGATACAATTTTTAAATGATCAAAGCCATCGAACATAGTTTTGAAAACCATACATTGCATCATTGACAAAGCAATTTTTCCACAATTAATTTGTGTGCCGATATCAAATAAAACAAGCCCATGTCGACATAGTTGTGGCGACATTAAATCACCCACGTTATTTCACACTTGATATAGTACACGTAAACCAAAATTTTCATACCCCAATCTTTAATAAGCCAAAATTGCTAATTAATTGATTAATATATAATGTTGTGCATGAGGGAGGTGTGCCAAAAAATGTGCAAAAGGAGAATGCATGTGGAAGTAGATTTGAAAAGGTTTCAAAACACAATATAGTTTAACTTTGGACTGTTAAGTGCACAACCGCAGATGATACTTCCGTTCATCTAGTGGAAACTATCTAAATAAAGGATAAAATTAGACAATAACCTGATACTGATTCTCATACAAACATCCCTGACAACCTTGAGACTTAGTTCAATCTCTGAAAGGGATCATCATTCTAAATTTAACACATTGGAAAATGGAAATCAGTGATGCCATTGAAAATTTTCATTGATCTTATACAGGCTAATGAGGTTCATTCATTTATAGGTCAGTGGATAGGTGACCATATTTCTTTAGTGCAGATGATAAGCTTAATCTGAAAAATGAGGAACCCTTTCATGCAATACAAAGAATTCTCTACTTTTTCATAAATTTTCAATCTCATTTAGTGTTATGATTTTCTATAGAAAGGAAAGTTTATGGTTATACTAATGTATAGTAGTTCTGGCACTGTTTGTATTTCCTAACATAAACTATTAAGAGGTGTTGGTTTTACAGCCTTCCCTTGTCATTCTGTTCTGCCTAAACACTTGCAATAATGTTTGTTAAAGTCCTATAGCAATGGAGTAACTTGTACTTAACTGTATTTTTAGGAAAAGGACATAACTATGGCTGCAAGGAAGCTTGCAGAGTGCCACAAAACCATACTTGTTCTTAGTAAGCACTTGAAGGCCCTTTCTTGCCCAGTGGACTCCATGGAATTTCCATATGAGGCAGAAAAGGTATAGTCAGGAAAAGGTACATATTTCACTCTAGGGTGAGATCCATTTTGCTAATAAGAACCAGTTGAGACTAGAGATTCAAAGCATGCTGAGGAGAGCCTGACAAATTGTCAATTTTTCTATAGCAGAGAGTTGAAAGGAACCAAAGATATGAACTGGATGCTCCTTGGAGTCCTTGTAGCCAGATTGCTTCATGGGCATCAGAACCAGAGAATATCAGCATAGCAAATGGCAGAGGATGTGCTAGTGAGTGGCTATTGAATCTAGCCTTGTTGCTTCTTATCTATATAAAGTGAACGTACCAGATTCACCAAATATAGATTATTTTGGTGGAAGTTTAACAACGCATACCTACTCTGATACAGAAGAAAGCTCGCCAGCAGGGTCTCCTGTGAGATCTACACAACAGAGAAACAAGTTCACTCGTTTCTCATCAGGAAGTGAATTCCCAAAGTCTATCGAAACATATGGAGGGGAGTCACCAACATCTTATTCATCATCATCTTCTTTAGCATCCACTTTCTTTTCAAAGTCACGGGAGTAGCTTATGTAAGCACTTTCATGTGCCAGAAGAAGTCACTAAATGGATAAGCAAGGAATTGGGAAAATTACAGTCCGTTTTGCCAGCAAAGAGCATAAATGTCACTTTAAAATCATTCTAGCATGGCTTGTGATGTGGCTATTGAGAGGCAATAGCCTTGCAACTAGAATGCCTATTACCAAGAACTTCAAAATTGTTACACTCAGTTTTGTATATTTACAACTTTGGAATATAGCCTTCGTTTATATTGAAAACTTGTGGCCATGAATATACTGCTAACTAAACTTGATTTGTAGCTATAGTTAGTTTAGAAGTTTAATCGAGTGCTTGTGAAGAAAGAGTGAAGAGTCAGCAGGTTAATAATTGCAGAGCCATGAACCTATGCTATTTTTAGATGTTTTTGAACATTTTTCTATCTTTAGTTCATTTCCCAGTTGAACTGGTAATAAAGAAAATTATTCCTTTATTAGTAAAAGCTATTTTCAATCTTATGTGTTGTCAATCACTTGATTTTCCATTTACCAATTGCAAGTAGAGAGGTATCTACATATAAGTAATTCTAACATCACCCCTTAGTGTTTACTTGGGGAAATATTATTGCATTATCTCATTTGTATAAAAGTATCACATCATTAACTTATATTGATAGTTTGCATTGTATTGAGCACTCGCCTTTATTGACAAGTTTATTCAGATTTTGTACCATTTAATATCTTCAGACCTCTCTTTATGGGTCTTTCAGGTCTACTAAGCCTTCCTTTATGCTGCTTTGTGATGGTTTATGTTGCCTATCATAATATCTTCCCCATATTGGCTCTAGTTGAATATCATCATCATGTTCTGCAATCATAATGTATATGTTTGTCATATCTATCATATTTCTTAAAGGTAAGTTTTTGGCTATAAACTGAATTTTGAGGGAGGTTAGAATGATCTATAAGCATCTGAAATAAGATGGTTTACTAGTTTGTAATATTTAATGATTGAAATAGAATCTTGCATGTGTAATAAGCCGTAAGATAGTGTTTGCTATGCAATCATTGCATGAATGAAGTACTTGGTGTTATCTGTTTGAAATAGTAATTAACTTTCTATGGCTTGGATTATCATTGAAATGGTTTTATAATTAATCATGCTTGTGGTGTTAATATTGGAGTAGTCTACCCAAGTGGAGAAATTTCCCGGTTTCCGTCATTGTCCAGAAAAACCTCCGGCTCCGGCCACCAGCAATTCCTCTCCCCAGCTCCGCCACTCTCTGCGAGCTCCGCCTAGCTTCGCCACCCTCTACATTTAATGACGATGTCTGATAGGAGTTCCATTGCCGTCTTGCCACCATTCACACCTCAATTCGAATTTTTGAATTAACCGCGGGTTGCATTCAACCCGGGACTCCCTGGCAGCTCACCTGGTCACCAAAACAAGCAGAAACCAGAATCTTGGGCTCAACTCGACGACTGCAGCTCACCAGAACAAGTAGAAAACTCACTCTCGGGCTCTACAACTCACCACCCAGGCTACAAATAGGCAGGTTCATTTATCGAACTGACTCCCTAGTCTGATTATATATGTATTTTGTTTCTGAGTTGAAACCAAGCTGTCTTGAATCGAATGTCCTGGAGCTCTGTCTCTCTGAGCGGGCTATATATAAATGTATTTGGTTGGATATAGGCTACCATCATTGAAAGATTTGCATTATCCAATACACCAAGGAGTCAACTAAATGAGATTACATTCTAGAGAGTCAGCATATCTTTCAAAATCTAAAGAATAACCTTAAAACCCTTCAAGCTACGATGAAATGAAGGGGAGACTAGCGTTGCTCCGAACTAGAATTTGCAATCAGAGATCCTTATGAACAGACCACTTTTATGAAAAAGGTATGTAAGAAACTATCTTCTGAGTGTTATTGTCCCTTCATAATCCTTCAGCAAGTTGAATGAGTAGCCTATTCTCTACAATTACTAGCAAGCGTCAAGGTACATAACCCATTCCATATTTTTAATTTAAAGAAGGAAATTACAGAGGATTTTGTAGTTTCATAAGATTTACCTCCCCTTGATGAGGAAGGAAAATTGATCCTGATAGATGAGCATATCTTGGTTTCCAAAGACGAAAGGTTAAGAAACAGGGTTCTTAAAAATATTTGGTGCAGTGCAAAGATATGCCCATTGAAGATGCCTCTTGGAAGGAACCTAACAACTGTGAACATCCTTCATTGCTTACATTGATACAAACACATTCAAGAGAGCTAGACTTCCAATGAGCTCAATTCATCTCACAAGCAAAACCAGAGCCAAATAAATGGTAATTTGAATTTACTGATGAAATTTCATAGTATGACATGTTAGTCAAAGGACTTTGTTTTTGTTGATTTAGAGGATTTTATTAGCCAGCTCATCCAAGAAGTTCAAACCTCTTGTTTGAGATAAAAAATAATAGTTTTTGGTCAAATTAAAGCTAGAATTTAATTTGTGGTTCTAGAATTGAACATAGCTACATGCATTCAAAACAAGGGTTTCTCTAAAATTAAATCTAGAGGTGTGGAACTTGAATCCAATGTAGTTGCAAGAGTTCAAAAACAAGAATTTTCCTAAACCTAGAGCTAGAATTGTGGAGCTTGAATGCAACGTTGTAATTATGGCTTTCACCTCGTTTCTTGGCAACAACTGTGTTATACAAAATTTTTTTGTTCTAGCTAAACCAACACTATATTCATTCAAGATTAGTTTGTCTTCACAATTGGGAGTGGCTCACTTGAAAGCTTTGGTTATTCTATTTATTGTGTATGTGATTGGAGGTTTAGTCTAAAATTTCTTCAATTTTTCATTCTAAATTGTCTTCCCAAGCTTTTTAGTTCATAAACAAGTATAAGCAAGAGCTTTATTATTTTACGGTTGAACCCATCTTTCTAAATCAAACTATGTTGTGAACACTACATGAGTTTTTGGGCTACCCATAATAAACAAGCATTTTTTGTCATTAGAATAGTTTTAATCTACAAACTACGTGGTGGGTTAGTTTTCAATGCAATGGAGATATTTTGTTCTCAGTTAATCTGGAAAGATGATTTGGGCCAAAGGTAGATGGAGATGAGAAGAGTTGAACAAATATAGGTGAGACAAGGATACAAAAAAACTTGCTATTGAGAAATGAAGATTGTTTTCTCGATGAGCTCTAGCTAATTGTACAATAGGAGAAGAGTTCCCTTAAGTAGAAAGAGTAGCTTGCATGAGAGAATATATTTTTTTATGCACTCAACTACATCTTGGAATTTCCACCTATTTTAGCACTCCCCTAATTATAGGGGTGATGTGTAATCGATCCGAAGTTTCAAGTGCTTCTTGAAGTCTACTTACTTTGAATTGTTTCCAGAGGAATTCTTTTTTTTAGTTGAACTGTTCTTGGCTTTGAGTATGGCATCGAAAATATAATATACGTGTAGGATGACCTCTCAGGTGTTTTGTAGAGCATAATATCTCTTTTGATAGCTGAGATGGCCATTTTTGCTTTTGGGAATACAGATGAGTGATGTAAGTGGCATTGATCATTAGTGTTATTGAGACCTCGAGTGAGTTGTATTGGAAGCGTTTCCCATGGGCCCTATTGAGAGACATAGGAAACGCTCTGACATATGTTGATAAGCCTAATATTCTATTGCATATACTATAGAAACAAGGTAGAACTTAACCTGGATGATTTAGTCCTATTTGAGGTATAGGATTTGCTGTCAAATTAGATGCAGGTTACTTGATTAAGTACTATTTGTTGCTTCGTTGATGGGATTGTGAGTCTGGAACCTTAGATCTAGATGCAAGAGTTCCTTTCCTTCATGGTTGTTGTATTGGGCATCTAATGTATTCACAAGGGAATTAGCAAGAGGGCAAGTAAAAGAGCCAAGTCGATGTTATTGATGGTGAATTTTCTTACTTGTATTGCATTCTTTATAGGATTCTTTTTTGGAAATTGTTTTGAGAAATATGTCTTAAAGTTGGAGTTGCAATGCATAACATGGAATTCTTTTAGCTTAAGTGCTAATTTGGAGAGTTATCTATCCAAGTTTTTCTGCCCCTTTACTTCAACATGCATATCAAGAACAATTAACTCCCATATATAATAGTGTTCCATGCGGATGCCTCCCCAATGATGCCCCTCGCCCTCTCCCCTCCCATGCTCCTATGATAGGGGGATGCTTGGGGAAATGTTTCCCCATGACCCCTTGTTAGATATATGTTGGTAAACACAAAGGAAAAATTTCCCAGTGTGGGGGTGTGTTCCCCCAGGAAAGGTTAGACTGTTCCCCAAAGAATTGGTTGCTTCTAGGCATTCCCCAAATTTTTTCTATAAAGGCTTAAGAACTTAAAAAAAAAGCAAAACAAAAAACACAAAAACAATATGTAAAATTACCCTATCTCACTTTCACTTTTATTCACTTTCATTCCTTGATGCTCATTTTATTTACAATGTTCATTGTCCATTGTTGATTTTCAATTTTAACATTGTTGATTTTGAATTTTAATTTTTGAGTCTTGACTCTAGACATTGATGACCTTAGACCGAGTCTTTTATTTTTCACTCTTTGCTATTTTTGAGTTTGAGTAATTTCAATTTACTATTTTAGATTTCAGTATCTACTATTTTTTAAGTACATCTACTATAATAACATCACTATTTATTTTTCATTTATTATTTATGAATCAATGTATTTCATTATTGAACCTTAATCTGAATCATGTTTATATCATTTACAAATTTCAATTTAGTACTATTTTACTATTTATTGTTTAGTATTTGCATTGCACAATGATGAATTTGCATAGGATGAATTGTTATTGTTGGGATTTGGGGACCCTTATGCTAGGTCCTTGACCTCCCCCCACCCCCTAAATTATATATGATTGAAAAACATGTTTAGTATTAGGAAAAAGATAATTTCTACTTGTTTAACATGAATTTATTGTTATTTTTTTTTTCAAGTTTTTGAAGTGTAAAAAATGGTGGAAAAGTGGTATTTATGCATTGAAGTGTCCTGCTTTCCAAATCCAGGTTGAGCAATTATTAAATTCGTCCTTTATAATATAGAAACAAATCATTTATTTCATGGAAAGAGAGAAGTGCCTAGAATTATGACAAACAATGAGGCATATTACCTGAAGGGCTAAAAGAGGCAAAACGACATGATATCAATGATATTGAAGTCTTCACCAACTCGGAGTTGCTATGTAATAAGATGAAAGGCATCTATCAGGTTCTGAAGGACAATTTAAAACCCCTTCATAAGGAATCAATAAATTTGAGTTGTTAATTTCAACATTTTACCATCAATCAAAGGGATCTATCAGGTTCAGAAGGACAATTTAAAACCCCTTCATAAGGAATCAATAAATTTGAGTTGTTAATTTCAACATTTTACCATCAATCGCTCTACATATATTGAAAACATGTCCACCGATATAATGTCCCGAGCATTTTTAAGCACATATGTAGATGTCAAATATGACATAATATCACCATCCATTGCAATAGAAATCATTGATGACCATCAATATAGATCCCCATTGTGCGAATGGGTTGTTGTTATCATTTTTTGGGGTCTATCATAGCATGGTTCTTTCACTAAAGAAGAACCTGTTAATGTTTTATTTTTTGCCAACATGCAATGATTACGGTTTTTGTATGGGAGACAAATTTATGGAAAAATGTAATATATTCCATGTACATGGATAGATGTATTTTGAGAAAAGTAACTGGTTCATGGTTTTGTGATGATCGTTAATACATTATGGTGTTGTCTGATCCTTCCAAACACCTTCTCAGATCTTTAATTTTGGAGAGATATTGATATGCTATGTGATTTCTTCGTTGGTTGTTGATCAACGATGAAAGGTTTCTTTACTATGTATATAAGGAATTTAATCTTAATAACACTATTATTTCTCAATCACCCAGTCACTCTTCCTGTCTCCACCTTGGATTTCATCCCAATAGTTTTCCTAGATCACAACTCTATTTTGGCTTGACTTCTCTGTATTTCAGATCTTGTGCTTGTGGATTTATCATGATAGTAAGGACCTAGTCTTTTTAAATCAAAGAAAATCTTTCTCATGCTCAGTGTTTCATAAGTAATGAAATGTCAATATTTCTCCAAGAAATCACATCCATCATGATGGTCTACTATGCTAAATCTCCCATGTGACCACTCCACTTCCTCCAAATATTGCACTAGTTTTTCCTCTACAAAGGGATTCTTAGATAAAACCTAGAAAATATGCAGTTGGTGTTCTGGCTGTTCTTGTAAGAGAGCTAAGAGGACTACTTGCAATTAGTGACAAGAAACAGTACAAGAAACAATACAAGAAATGAAGTTCTACATTTTTTGTCGAGAATAGATATTAGTTTAGATCCTTTGCATTATTTTATATGATCTGGATAAATATAGGGTAGTTTTGGTATTTTGACATTGCTGTAAATTATGTTGAGCTTAAAGAACTTAAATTTTCAAAATTTCAATAAGGATCTTAGAGGCATATTCATAAGAATCACTTTATTTGTGTGATAAAATAAGCTCTCACATCACAAACACCAAAGAGTGCACGTGATTACATTCAATGATACAACTAGTCCTTTCTAAAAAATGTCCAAGCCATGTAGTTTCGAAGATTGTAAATGTTTAAACAAGATGGCAAAAAGTTTATTAAAGAACTTCAAAAATATAATTTTGACTTTGTTATGGTCAAATTAGATTTTCCATTCAAAATAAAAAATTCAGGTATTTTTGAAAGTAATCAAATCCTTTCTGCAGTCTTTAGAAACATGAAAATCAATTTGTCTAACACTATCCATATTGTTAACAATTTTAATATGATGTGATAGTTATCAGATCTTATGTTTTACAAGATACCAAAAGTTTCATGACAGGATTAAGAAAGTGCATAATATATGGCTTCTATTCATATTTCAACCATTGTTCTCATAATAAGGAATGAAAACAATTAAGAGAGAGTAAAGCAAGAAGAATCAAGCGCAACACTAATTTTGCTGTTCATTCTCAAACTATTTGTGAGAAAGTGAAACTAATCGTGAACAAAAACCATAAGCAATATGGGTAACACAAATTCTTCCATCATGATCTAAGCGATATAAATATTAAACCACAAGCATCATTAATGATAAAACTGTTTCAATGATAGTCCAAGCCATAGAAAGTTAACTACTATTTCAGAGAGACATCACCAGGTACTTCATTCATGCAATGATTGCATAACAAACACTATCTTACCAGCTTATTACACATGCAAGATTGTATTGCAATCATTAAATATTACAAACTAGTAAACCATCTTATTTCAGATGCTTATAGATCATTCTAACCTCCCTCAAAATTCAGTTTATAGCCAAAAACTTACCTTTAAGAAATATGACAGATATGACAAACATATACATTATGCTTACAAAACATGATGACGATATTCATCTAGAGCCCATATGGGGAAGATATTATGATAGGCAACATAAACCATCACAAAGTAGCATAAAGGAAGGCTTAGTAGGCCTGAAAAACCCATAAAGAGAGGTCTGAAGATATGAAATGGTACAAAATCTGAATAAACTTTTCAATAAAGGGGAGTTCTCAATACAATGCAAACTTTTAATATAGGTTAATGATGTGATACTTTTATACAAATGAGATAAGGCAATAATATTTCCCTAGGTAAACACTAAGGGGTGATGTTAGAATTACTTGTACGTAGATGCCTCTCTACTTGCAATTGGTAAATGGAAAATCAGGTAATTGACAACACATAAGATTGAAAATAGGTTTTACTAATAAGGGAATAATTTTCTTTGTTACCAGTTCAACACGAAATGAACTAAATATAGCAAAATGTTCAAAAACATCTAAAAATAGCATAGGTTCATGGCTCTGCAATTATTAACCTTCTGACTCTTCACTCTCTCTTCACAAGTACTCGATTAAACTTCCAAACTAACTACAACTACAAATCAAGTTTAGTTAGCAATATATTCATGGCCACAAGTTTTCAATATAAACAAAGGCTATATTCTAAAGCCGTAAATATACAAAACTGAATGTAACAATTTTGAAGTTCCTGGTAACAGGAATTCTAATTTCAAGGCTATTGTCGCTCAGTAGCCACATCACAAGCCATGCTAGAATGAATTAAAGTGACATTTATGCTCTTTGCTGGCAAAACGGGCTGTAATTTTCCCAATTCCTTGCTTATCCATTTAGTGACTTCTTCTGGCACATGAAAGTGCTTACGTAAGCTACTCCTATGACTTTGAAAAGAAAGTGAATGCTAAAGAAGATGACGATGAAGAAGATGTAGGTGAATCCCCTCCATATGTTTTGACAGACTTTAGGAATTCACTTCCTGATGAGAAACAAGTGAACTTGTTTCTTTATTGTGTAGATTTCACTGGAGACCCAGCTGGCGATCTTTCTTCCATATCAAAGTAGGTATGCATTGTTAAACATCCATCAAAATAATCTACAATTGGTGAATCTGGTACATTCACTTTATATAGATCAGAAGCAGTAAGGCCAGATTCACTAGTCCACTAACTAGCACGTTTTGTACCATTTTTTGTGCTGATATTCTCAAGTTATGATGCCCATGTAGAACTTTGGATATGAGGACTCCAAGGAGCATCCAATTCATATCTTTGGTTCCTTTCAGCTCTCTGCCATGGAAAAATTGACAATTTGTCAAGCTCTCCTCAACATGCTTTGAATCTCTAGTCTCAACTAGTTCTTATTAGTAAAACAAATCTCACCCTAGAGTGAAAGATGTACCTTTTCCTGACTATACTTTTTCTGCCTCGTATGGAAATTCCATGGAGTCCATTGGGCAAGCAGGGGCCTTCAACTACTTACTAAGAACAAGTATGGTTTCTTTGCACTTTGCAAGCTTTCTTACAGCCGCAACTATGTCCTTTTCCTAAAAATACAGTTAAGTACAAGTTACTCCTTTGCTATAGGACTTTAACAAACATTATTGCAAGTGTCTAGGCAGAACAGACTGACAAGGGAAGGCTATAAAACCAACACCTCTTAATAGTTTATGTTAGGAACCGAAAACAGTGCCGAAACTATTATACATTTGTATAACCATAAACTTTCCTTCTGTAGAAAATCAGAATACTATATGAGATTGAAAATTTATGAAAAAGTAGAGATTGCTCTGTATTGCATGAAAGGTTTCCTCATTTTCAGATTAAGCTTATCATCTGCACTAAAGAAATATGGTCACCTCTCCACTCACGTATAAATGAATGAACCTCATTAGCCTGTATAAGATCAATGAAAATTTTCATTGGCATCACTAATTTCCATTTTCTGATGTGTTAAATTTAGAATAATGATCCCTTTTAGAGATTGAACTAAGTCTCAAGGTTGTCAGGGATGTTTGTATGAGAATCAGTATCAGGTTACTATCTGATTTTATCCTTTATTTAGATAGTTTCCACTGGATGAAGGGAAGTATCATTTGGGGTTGTTTACTTAATAGTCCAAAGTTAAACTATATTGTGTTTTCAAACCTTTTTAGATCTACTTTTTTTTTTTTTTTTTTTCTAACTGAGTTGGACAAACAAAGCATCCATCCAACAGACATCCACACAATATATTTTCCTTAAAATCTCATAGGAAAGATGGAATGCTGAGTATCAATGTAACTCTGAATGAGCAGTGCTATCAAAAGCTTTCCATGTGACTACACTGGTATCCACTCCTCATAGCTCAATAAATTGTGAATCAAAAGGGTAAAATGTGTAATGAAAAATTTCAATACGCATCTGAAGTAAAAAAATAAGAAACGAAATTGCTCAAAGTGAACAATGATTTCTTCAACACTTGCAGGTGGTTAATATTAAATAGTAAATACCTGTCTCTTCCTTATATCCTCCTCCAAAATTACATGTTTGGAATATTCAAAATCACGTTCCGTTTTGTGTGATCATAGAGAAATAAAACTAGGATTAGAATAGATACCTCACAATAAAAACAACCTAAGGACATACTAAATGTGTGGGAAGGATCCTTATCGTGCTTCACATATCTTTCCAAATAAACATTAGCTTGCAATGAAAATGAGTTTACAACAATGCCACTAACCTTTGTAACTGCTCCTTGAGCACCTAATGAATACCAGCACAAGTATTATCTGAATGACGATAAAATATTTTATGGGAGAAAGAAAAAAGGGTTTCAATCTATAACTTTGAACCAAGTCTGTAACAGTAAAGGAGGGGATATATATAATAGTCGTCATGGTTATGTTAAAAATCAATTTCCTTTAGTTTGAGTGCCATTGGTTCCATATTTCAATTCTGAGCTTTTTTCCCTTGTACGGGATGAGTCCCTTCCAGAGGAAAGAGAAGTTGCAATGGCTGTAACAGAATATTGAGGGTAGAGTTTACTTGTGCGTGTTTGTGGAGTGGCTAAGCGAAGTATCTTTGCTATCTTAATATTTGGCTTGAAGCAAAACTGAAAGCCCAGATAATTTGTGGGCATGTATTAATACATATATAATCAAATCAAGGAGTGGGTTCAATGAATGACTTGCCTGTTTGTAGCCTGGGTGGTGAGCTGCAGAGCTCGGGAGTGAGTTTTCCAATTGTAAAGACAAACTAATCTTGAATGAATATAGCGTTGGTTAAGCTATACCAAAAATTTTCTGTATAACATAGTTGTTGCCAAGAAACGAGGTGAAAGCCATAAGTACGACATTGCATTCAAGCTCCACAATTCTAGCTCTAGGTTTAGTAAAAGTCTTGTTTTTGAACTCTTGCAACTACATTGGATTCAAGTTCCACACTTCTAGATTTAATTTTAGAGAAACCCTTGTTTTTGAATGCATGCAGCTATGTTCGATTCTAGAACCACAAATTAAATTCCAGCTTTAATTTGACCAAAAACTATTATTTTTTATCTCAGACAGGAGGTTTGAACTTCTTGGATGAACTGGCTAATAAAATCCTCTAAATCAATGAAAACAAAGTCCTTTAACTAACATGTTAAGCCATGAAATTTCATCAGTAAATTCAAATTACCATTTATTTGGCTCTGGTTTTGCTTGTGAGACGAATTGAGCTCATTGGAAGTCTGCCTCTCCTATATGTGTTTGTATTAATGTAAGCAATGAAGGATGTTGGCAGGTGTTAGGTTCCTTCCAAGAGGCATCTTCAATGGGCAGACCTTTGCACTGCACCAGATATTTTTAAGAACCCTGTTGCTTAACCTTTCATCTTTGGAAACTAGGATATGCTCATCTATCAGGATCAATTTTCCTTCCTCATCAAGGGGAGGTAAATCCTATGAAACTATAAAATCCTTTGCAATTTCCTTCATTAAATTAAAAACATGGAATGGGTTATGTAACTTTACGCTTGCTAGTAATTGTAGAGAATAGGCTACTCATTCAACTTGCTGAAGGATTGCGAAGGGCCATAACACTTAGAAGATAGTTTCTTACATACCTTTTTCATAAAGGTGGTCTGTTCATAAAGATCTCCGATTACAAATTCTAGTTCGGAGCAATGCTAGTTTCCCCTTCATTTCATCGTAGCTTGAAGCATTTTAAGGTTATCCTTTAGAGTTTGAAAGATCTGCTGACTCTCCAGAATGTGTAGAAACAATAAATGAAATAATGAAGAAAAACAAGAAACAAGAAAGCTCAACCGAATAACCAAGATAAGAAATTGAATGGATTGGAACTGAATGGATTTGAATTTGTTATTCAACAACGATTATCCGCACATTACATTTCATGGGCATTGTGATTATTTTATATCATGAACCGTCATTATATAACTAATATATCGGTATAAAACTGTCTAGTTACATTTACCCAAAATTACTAATTCGTTGTCAAACTAACAAACTCCACCTTGACAACAATTTTCCTAATCCCTTGCCCATGCCCTTTCATCATCTTTTTTGCAAGCCAAGAGAAGCTAAACACCACCGCAGCTTCTCTACTGTTACTGAGTTTGTTAATATGTCTGCACAATTCTCTCGTGTATGGACCTTTTGAAGAGCTACTTTTCCGCCATCGATCACATGTCTCAGAAAATGATACCTTACATTAATGTGCTTGGTTCTGCTGTGATAGGCAGGATTTGTAGCCAAGTGAATAGCACTTTGACTATCGCAAAGTACATTCACTTTCTCCTACTTTCTTCCAATTTCATCGAGCAAACCCTTTAACCATATTGCTTCTTTATTGGCATCTGAGGCAGCTATATATTCGGCTTCAGTAGTGGACAATGCAATTGTTTCTTGAAGCTTTGACATCCAACTAATTGCTCCACCTGCAAGAGTAAATACATAACCTGTAGTAGATCTTCTTTTGTCCAAATCACCTGCATAGTCAACATCTACATATCCGCAGACTGATCCTTCACTACCATTAAAGACGATGCAATGGTCACTTGTGCCTCTTAGATATCGGCACCCATTTCACTGCTTGCCAATGTTCTTTACCTGGATTTTCCATGAACCTGCTAACAACTCCAACTGCATGTGAAATGTCAGATCTTATAGATACCATCGCATACATTAAGTTGCCTACCGCATTTGCATATGGTACATTAAGTTGCCTACTGCTTTTCTTCATCAACTCTAGGACTTAAAACCTAAGAAATCTTAAAATGGGAAGCTAGTGGAATATTAACAGGTTTCACATTGTTCATAGAGAAATTTTCAAGTATTTTCTCCACATACATCTGTTGTGATAACCAAAGCTTACTGTTTTTCCTGTCTCTGTGTATCTCCATGCCCAAGATACGTTTTTTTGCTCCAAGATCCTTCATATCAAATGTCCTAGAGAGTTGAGCCTTTAACCTGTTGATCTCTTCCATGCTTTTGCTTGCAATAAGCATATCATCAACATACAAAGCTAAGATAATGAATATGCCATTGAAACTTTTGAAGTATACACAATGATCATACTCACTTCTTACAAAGTTCTGGCTCACCATGAAAGAATCAAACTTCTTGTACCATTGTCTGGGAGACTGCCTCAGACCATACAATGATTTCCTGAGCTTGCAAACTAATCTTCTGCTGCAACCTCGTAAAAAACCTTCTGGTTGTTCCATATATATCTCTTTGTTCAAATCACCATGTAAAAAAGTTGTTTTAACATCTAACTGTTCTAACTCAAGATTAAGCAACACAGTTAGTGCCAACACAGTACGAATATAAACAAGTTTTACAACTGGAGAAAAAATCTCATGAAATTCTATACCTTCAACCTGAGAATACCCTTTTGCTACCAGTCTCGCCTTATACCTTTTGATACTTCCATCAACTTTCCGTTTTAGCTTGAAGACCCATTTGCATCCAACAACACTTCTCCCTTCAAGAAGCTCTATAAGATCCCAGGTATTGTTCTTGGCTAAGGAGTCCATTTCTTCTTCCATAGCCACTTTCCATTTTTCACTATCTGTATCATCTACTGCTTCCTGATAACAAGAAGGTTCCCCATCTTCAGTAATCAAAGCAAAAGACGAAGCAGAATCTTCATACCTTTTTGGAATTTTCCTTTCCCTTGTAGACCTTCTTAGGGAAACTGGTTGCTGAACTGGTTCAGAAACTTGCACTGGTTCAGAAGCTTCAACGGCTTCCTTTGTGTCTTCAGCACCTTTTTCTCCAGAGGTTTCTCCTTCCTTTCGATTGTCACCGAAAAGTCTAGCCTCCAACTGAACTCGTTGATTTTGCGGCACCTGTTCCTGTTCAATTCTTTCAACAGTTGATTTTAAAAGAGACGATTCATCAAATGTTACATCTCTACTAATGACTATTTTCCGCAATGTAGTATCCCACAACCTATATCCTTTCACTGCATAGTCATACCCAACAAAGACATAACATTTCAACTTTGGATCTAATTTTGAATGCTGATTTTTCGGAAGGAGAGAATAAGCATCACAACCAAATATCCTCAAATGTGAATAGTCACAAGAGTGACTTGTCCAAACTTCTTCAGGAATTTTACAATCAATTGCTACTGAAGGTGATCTATTAACTAAATAACAAGCAGTAGATACTACTTCTGCCCACAACTCCTTTTGCAAGTTAGAATTGCTGATCATGCTTTTGGCTCTTTCCATAAGAGTCCGATTCATACGCTCAGCAACACCATTTTGCTGAGGAGTATAAACAACAGTTTTATGTCTAGCAATTCCCTCATCCTTACAGTACTGTTCAAATTCACCTGAAGTGAAATCACTACCATTGTCAGTTCTTAAGCATTTAATAGATTTGCCTGTTCTTTTCTCTACCATTACTTTAAATTTTTTAAAGACATTTAACACATCATCTTTCCTTTTTAGCATATAGATCCAAACTTTCCGGGAGTAATCATCAATAAATGTTAAAAAATACAGTGCACCTCCATATGCCATAACAGGGGAAGGCCCCCACAGATCAAAATGAATGTAGTCTAAAACATCTTTACTATTATGATTTCCAACTTTAAACCTCTGTTTACACTGTTTTCCATACACACAATGTTTACAGAAATCTAAATTCAAGGATTTCAGACGTGGAAGAGATTTACACTTCATCAATATATGAAGACCTTTCTCGCTCATATGACCCAATCGTTGATGCCATAGACGAGTGCCTGCTTCCTCCTTTTCTGACGCAACCGCTGCTTCACCGATCTGAGTACTTCCTTTCAACCTGTAAAGATTTCCGACCTTTTCTGCCTTCATAACCAGAAGTGCTCCTTTGAAGACTTTCAAGATGCCATCCTGACCTATAAACTTATATCCATATGAATCCAGAACTCCCAAAGAAATCAAATTTTTCTTCAAATCAGGTACATGTCTAACACTAGTTAATGTTCTAACTGTGTTATCATACATCTTAATTCTGATATCTCCCATCCCAACAATCTGACATGACATATTGTTACCCATAAACACAGAACTACCGTTTACATTTTCGTACGAGGTAAACCAATTTCTATGTGGGCACATGTGATGCGAAGCACCAGAGTCTAACAACCAGCTACCTAAACCCTGAGAGATATTACATTCAGGTGAAGTTTCATCTATCATACAGAATTCTACAGCAGATAAAACTTCGTCTATCATACCTGAATCGACCTGATTCGCTTCGTCCTTTGAGTTTTCGGATTCCTTTCGTTTCCACAGTCCTTCTTCAAGTGTCCAACTTTATTGCAGTTCCAACATTTTTCCTTACACTTCTTTCCCTTCGATTTCGATCTGGAAGTCCCCCTTGGTTTTTCTCCTCTTTCCTTTGAGCGTCCTCTAGCTACCATGGCTTCTGATGCAGCTGTTTCAGTGCTGGATTTCCTTCATACTTCTTTAGACAGGAGAGCTCCCACGACTGATTCAAACTTCAAAGAATCAATAGTGCTCAAGCTGATTGAAGTTACAAAGTGATCCCATGATTCAGGCAGAGAACACAACAAAGTTATTGCTTTATCTTCTTCCTGTATTTTAACTTCCATATATGTTAATTGACATATTAGTGTGTTAAAAACATTCAAATGTTCTGCAACGTTTGAACCTTCTTTCATTCGAAGATTGTATAACTGTCTTTTCAGATAAATTCTGTTGGTTAATGACTTTGTCATATAGAGTTTTTCAAGTTTTTCCCACAATCCTAACACCGTAGTCTCTTCAACAATGTTGAAGAGAACTTCATCCGCTAGGCATAACCGAATGGTACTGAGAGCTCGGGCATCCAAGTCCTCCCAGTCTGAAGTAGTCATGGTTGCAGGTTTCTTAGTTGCCCCATCCAATGCCTTGTGCAACCCTTGTTGCACAAGCAAACTCTAACCTTCAGTTTCCAAAGAGCAAAATTGCTTTTTCCGGTGAATTGCTCCACCTCGAATTTCGCATTCGACATCTTGGCCATGTTTCCTCCTTCCTAAGGTTTCAGTCTTTCTAGGGGTTTTCCTTTTCAAGAAAAATAGTCTCAGCCTCTGAACTAGGGTTTATATTTTTCTTTAAAAAAAAAAAAAAAAATTATTATTTACAAACCCTTTTTTTTTGCAAACCCCTTTGTTTTTCTTAAAAAAATTAATTTTTTATTATTTACAAACCCTTTTTCTTGCAAACCCCTTTGTTTTTCTTGTTTGAAAACAAACAAAGAAACCCTTCCTGAACCCTTTCTTTTCCTCCAATATTTATATAAAATCCTCCCCTTTTTATTTCTAGAATTTTCTTCAAATTACACAAACTTTTATTTTCACATCTTTTTGGAAAAAAAAATAATTTCTGAGACAAAAAATTTATTTCAAAAAATACTAGGATTCAGCTTGCAGATTGCTCTGGTAACGACGCCCTCTCTGCTCCAGTACAAAGAGGTCTTCTCCACCACTTCTCTAGCACTCTGATCTTCACGGCTGGTCTTCAGAGAATATATGAAGGATTCAGCTTGCAGATTGCTCTGGTAACGACGCCCTCTCTGCTCCAGTATGCAGAGGTCTTCTCCACTCTGATCTTCACGGCTGGTCTACAGAGAATATACGGAGGATTTAGCTTGCAGATTGCTCTGGTAACGACACCCTCTCTGCTCCAGTATGCAGAGGTCTTCTCCACCACTTCTCCAGCACTCTAATCTTGACGGCTGGTCTTCAGAGAATATACGGAGGATTCAGCTTGCAGATTGCTCTGGTAACGACGCCCTCTCTGCTCCAGTACACAGAGGTCTTCTCCACCACTTCTCCAGCACTTTGATCTTCACGGCTGGTCTTTGGCACAACAGCAACGTCCCTCACGCAAATACAACAACAGCTCTGGCTCCATTGACAGAGAAAATACACTGCACAACAACAGCTTCCCCTCTTTCACACAGCAGAAGCAAAGATATTCAATGTAGGACCAGCACAAGCATTGACAGCTCTGGCATGCAGACTCTGCCTGGTTTTTAGCGGACAGCACGCAGGCACCTCAACGCACATTCCTTTGGCTGCAACCTCTGGTCCACGCATAACAGAGAACAGTTCTGGAACGATGGAACAGTTTGACTTATGCAACAGTCAGGGATGCAGAACACGAGTTTCCATATAGTAAACCATATGAAGGATTGACTCTATATAGATCTTTCATCAAAGCATTGCCTTTGCTTTCTTCAGGAAATAGCCTCTCACGCACAACCTTTCACACTTCACCACAGCCTCACGCCTCCTTCACACAGGGTTTTGGTCTCACTGCTCTCACACTGATACAACCACACGCCCAGGTTTTGGACTCACGGCTCTGATACCATTTGTAGAAACAATAAATGAAATAATGAAGAAAAACAAGAAACAAGAAAGCTCAACTGAATAACCAAGATAAGAAACTGAATGGATTGGAATTGAATGGATTTGAATTTTTTATTCAACAATGATTCTCCGCACATTACATTTCATGGGAATTGTGATTATTTTATATCATGAACCGTCGTTATATAACTAATATATCGGTAAAAAACTGTCTAGTTACATTTACCCAAAATTACTAATTCGTTGTCAAACTAACAGAATGTAATCTCATTTGGTTGACTCCTTGGTGTATTGGATAACTCAAATCTATTAATGATAGTAGCCTATATCTAGCCAAATACATTTACATATAGCCCGCCTAGAGAGATAGAGCTCCAGGACATTCGATTCAAGACAACCTCGTTCAGCTCAGAAACAAAATACATATACAATCAGTTCAGGGAGTGGGTTCGATGAATGAACCTGCCTGTTTGTAGCCAGGGTGGTGAGCTGCAGAGCCCGAGAGTGAGTTTTCCGCTTGTTCTGGTGAGCTGCAGGCGTCGAGTCGAGCCCAAGAGTCCAGTTTTTGCTTGTTCAGGTGACCTGGTGAGCTGCAGGGGAGTGCCGGGTCGAATGCAGCCCACGGTTAATTCCCAAATTTGAATTGAGGTGTGAATGGTGGCAAGACAACGATGGAACTCCTGTCAGATGTCGTCATTAAATGCGGAGGGTGGTGAAGTTGGGTAAAGGAATTGCTGGCGGCCGAAGTCGGAGGTTTTTTCAGGAGCGGCGATAGAAACTTGGCACAACACTTCATTTAATATTGGATAATAAGTATTTAATTCATAAATATGAGATAAAAAATGCACCCGTTCTCCTACACAACACTTCTTTCATGCACACTTTGATCATTAAAATATCTTCCAATGTGTATAGGACAAACCATCATTAAATATATGGACAAATAATGAGTATACAGTGTCACAAAATCTTAGATGATATTTTAGATATGAAATCCATGACAATTTTAACCCATGATATAGCTAAAATGAAATGACTCACAAAAATTGATTGGAAAATCTGTGCAGAAAAAGGTTAAAAGGTCACTTCGTTAAATCACTACATGCATTTAAACACGTACTGAAATTTCATACCAGTGAGGATGAAATCAAAGGGTAAATGCTTGGCAAGAGTTGATATGCACTACGTTAAGCTTCTGGATTGTAAAGTCATAGAAAATAAATCAATGATATATAGCGTATGTCCTCGGTTCATGATGAACGCATATTCATTGTTTAGATTTTTATGGTCGATAAGTACAACTCTCCGAAAAAAAGAACCCAATCCGTGACCTAAAGAAATCACAAGTTGGCGACGTTTTAGGTGGAGGAAGCATGGCGATTTATCGCGAGGCAGTAGAACAAAAATGGGTCACCTAATTTTGTGTAGTTTCCTTGCAAAACTCTGAATTACATTTCCGAGCTCATGTTTGGATGATTCCTGTTTATAGATATCCCTAGGGCATGGCCTATCTTACCATGACCTGTGTCCCATAGCATCTTTCCCCTCCGTAAAATTACTCATCCTTCCTTTTTTTTCGACATACATTTTCAACAATATGACAACTGGGCGCAATTGGATTCTGTACTTGGTATCAAATCCAACTGCTTTGATGGTCACGCAACACAAACCCAATATTCTGGATTTCCTTCCATCTGCATCCCTACCCGATTCGTCTAACTTTAGTGACAACGCCCTTTTCGTCCATGATGATTTATACTGAAAAAAAGAGTATGCAACTTGACCATTTGTGCGGTTTTCCTCACTGTATGCACTAAATAATTCTACAGAATTGTGAGTAGAGCGCTTGAATACTTGGTTTGATCAGCTGGGCTCCAATAATTCTGACGTGTAAAGCTGGTGCTGCATGCAAATATTGCTTGACCCAGCTACAACACCACTCATGATATTTTTTTTTTTTAATTATTTTCCATGGTTTATAGTCTCACTGATCACTTTAAGGTCTATAAAATGGCCTAGGGAGTTTGAGTTCTTTACCATTAACCTTGGTCGATCGATCATTTCATAATATTTGTTTTTGTTAGGTCAACATGGCATTGTCTTCTCAGGTTGTAGTTGGAGCTATTAGTGAGTTTTTTGTTTAGCTGCTCCATAATATTATGAGGGTAGGATCCTTATGACAGCTAAGTAATATTTTGTTCATAATCAAACCTTTAATGTCCTCTCTGCCAACTGTAATTGCTGGAATGTTGTCTGAGAAAGGAAGTGAAATGTATCCATTTTCATACAGTAGGAGAGCTGAGTGAAAAATATCCCTTATCCACATATGAAGAATTCAGTTTTTTCCCCTTAAACATTACTTATTACTACTATTAATTATTCTGTGACGTTTGATTCATACAGGGTTGTAACCTTGGAGTTGTAGTTATATTATGCATCTATTTTATCAACTAGTTTGTCTGTTTTCTGTTTTTTGTTTTGTTTTGCTTTGTTTTTTTTTTTTTTTAACTATATTCCTGTAAAGATCATATTAGATTTTAGAATATTTAAAAAATTTAATAAGTATAAATAAAATTAATGAATTGCAGTAAATACAAAGATAATATATATATATATATATATATATTTTTTTTTTACTATATTCAAGATCATATTAAATTTTATTAAATTTAAATATTCGAGAAATATAATAACATGAGTGAAATCAATGAATTGCAATGAATATAAAGATAATCCATATATTTCACAAATATTTTTCAGAGAGATAAAAAGTACATATATTTCACAAAATAATGGTATGCTGGGGCGGTAAAGGTGACAGGAGTAAAGTGGCGGGGAGAGGGGGATTTAATAGTGAAGCCATCTTTATGTCAATTGTTGATTCCCTAGTATTGGGAGACAATTGGAGGGCCATGTTCATTTGATTCCCAAATATTTTGAGAATCAGCCAAATATTTGAAGAACCAGTGATGGACTTAAAGTCGAGATATATATGGGGCAGACCAGAAACAACTTTTAGAATAATAAGTAAATTTTCAATTCACGTGTATAATATGATATGTTTGACAGTTGTCCTGTGTAAGCCACTTTTTGAATAATGAGATAATTTTCAATTCTCGTGTATCGTTTGTTTGGCCGTTTACATAAGTCTGTAAGATATTTTCGAAGCGCTTTGAAGCATTTCTGCTTCTGGGTTTGACAATGATATCTAAAATAATTTTAAATTAATAATTTAACTTATATAAATACTTTTTTTAATTAATTAATTAATGATTTTTTATTCATCTTTTATGTATGATTTTTTTTATTAATCAAAATAATAAGATTAAAATTTAGAAAATATATTTATCTATTAAAATATAATAAATATATCTATATATTTTATAAAATAAGATTATATCTATATAAGATATTAGTATATATAATATATATATATATATATAACTTTGTGATCATAATATATATGTCTTTTGATTAGTCATATAATCAAAGATTTGGTTCACGTTTGAAATAGTTAGTTGAAACATGGACCAAATTTTGATTATGTGATTAATCCGAAAAAAAGACAAATTCATATTTTTTTTTTGTGTTACTTTATAACTTTTTTAATATCTTAAATTTTATCACTGTAAAATATTAATTTTTTTGTTATTAAATTTTTTCTTTTTTTTGTCATTTAAAAAAAAAAGAAAACTTAGACAATTTATCGAAGCATAAAACTTCTAACCACTATCACCCAAGATCTGAAATGAAAAGCTCTAGATTATTAAGTTCACTGCTGTGCACATAATTTAGAGGTAGACAAAATGGAACATGCAAAATTTTAAAGAATGATTAATATAAAAAAATCATTTCAATAGACTTATTTTTTAGTGGATATAAAGATAGAGCAATTTATTTTATTTTTTAGTCTAAATTTGGTGACAATTTTTTTTGCAAGATCTTGAATTTTTGTTATTTAAAATGATAAAGATTCTGTGCACTCAAAAATCCTTTAGACAGTTAGATTGTGCATATTATAGAGCTCAAACTTACTATTCCAAGAAATTCTCACTAAATTTTAGACAAAATCAATGGGAAAATATGCCCAAAAATATCAAAACCTTCTAATACTTAGACTACTCATTAAACAATTATCATATTTGAAGTAAGATTGAGTAGCTTATTTTTTTGGAAAAATATGATAGGTATGTATGCTATACATACAATTTAGTTTCATTTATTTTGATAACAATATTTATATATAATTTTTATGTTTTAAATTTATTAGTATTAATGATACATTTAAAAAGGGATGAATTGTTTTTCAAAATAAATTGTTATGATATTTAATTAAAAGCAATTGAATATTTGTATTCTAAACTAACACAACCACATTAAAAATAATGTGCAATAAACATCATTTCTATAGTTTATATGGCAATCACATTTGAAAATAACCATCAATGTCATTTAATGTTATTAATTATATTAATGTTATAATGTTATAATTAAATATATTAATATTAAAGTAACATAAAAAATAAAACCTAATATTAAAAATTAAAACTTCATATTGTTATAAATGTTATTATAAACACATTTATAAAACTAATATTATAAAAACACTAATGATTTACAGAAAACTAATATTCATTGAATTGTAAAAACCTAACATTATAAAACATTGTAAACTTGATTTATAAAAACCTAGGCCACAACCATATAGGGTTTGCATAATTTCCGCCTCTAGAGTTTACAATGTTCCCATGAATATTTATTCACGAATGTCACACATTCAAAACATAGTGAACTAATGTCACACATTCAAAACATAGCGAATTAAAGATGTAATTTAAAGATTATTGATAATGCATATATATTTATTTGGAGAAAAAAATGTAATAATTACTTGCACAATGAACAAGGTTGACTAAGCACAAAGTTATTCATCAGTCTTAACAATATTCATGCCATCCGAACTGCAACATAAGGCTTTGACTTTCCAATTAGCTCCACACCACATAAGGCTTTGATTTCTCAATTAGTTGGACCTCCATTGCTAATCAAATAAAACCCCTACCAAACACCTAACCCTTCCCTTTTCTATCTACAAATTGCCAATGCACAACGAGGATTTAAGCTTTTCGTCTCCTACTATTTGTACCAACTTTGACGACAATTGAGGTTTCATGATTTACATGGTCAACACACATATTAATATTCATCCATGGCGTTGACCTATACAATTTTCAAAATATTGTAGTTTTTTGTTATTTAAATTTTCTTTTCAATCAATAGAATCCATTTAAGCCTCTAGAAATCCTAAAACACTTGCATCATGATTTCACAATAAAATCCATTTAAGCTTCTAGAAATCCTAAAACACTTGCATCATGATTTCACAACTGAAACTTGTAATTCCAATAATTGTAGGCCTAATTGCATACAAAAATTAACCAAATCCAAATTAAAAAAAATTTACATGCTACTTCCAAATTAATCATTAAAACCTTAATTCTGATTATGCCATGGGGTCATTCAAAATAAAAATAAAAATAAAATTAACATATACCATTAACTTTATTATAATGAAAGTAAAAATTGTCATTAACATCACAATGGAAACTCTTACAAGAAAGGAACATTGGTGGTGAATTCCAATGAGAGGGATTTGACCTATTGTCGAATCAATATACATATCCATGATCAAGACTATTTGTTGTGCATTTACAATTATTAACATTTTAATGAAATCTATGTAGAAATATGGTGATAGATTTGTAACTACTCAAGAAATTTAATCTAAATCAAGAGATACAATTCTAATCTACTTCTCTATGGAAATTAATTCACAATTTAGAGCAACATGCACAAACATGAATCATCAAGTACATATATGTTTCTAGGGGAAAGCAACTGATAAAAAACCCTTAAGCCCATTTGCATTAATCAAGTGAAATGATAAACAATTACAATTGTGATCTCTCGCTCTGAGGACAAACTGCAAGAGTAAACTTGTTCTCACTCTTCCTGCACTCATGATGCCCGCACTCACACTGCTTGCACTTGCTCCTATTTCCTTGCACAATTACTGAGGCAATAGACTCCTATTCTTTAGGAATTTCCTCCAAATTGATTGTGCAATTCCCAAGGATTGATCACCTGACCAATACTCTGAAATGTACACTCAATCTAGTATATAATTAATTGTACATTGCGTTGGAATCTCCACCACAACTGATAACTTGAATTCCATGCATGCACTAGCTATTTTGCGCTGGTTGATTAATTAACTAGATGATCACTGAGTTAGACTGCTGCCCCACCACAAACTTGACCTTCCTCTAGTTCTATCAACAGTTGGAACTAATTTAACTGAATACAACTGGAAATAACTGACCTTTATTGCTCCAAATTATCAATTACACATGCTTAACTTAACTCCAAGCCCTCTAACTCAAATTTACTAAGCTAACTGAGTGAAAAGAGCCATGTCATCTCAGTTGACTGCCTCCATGTTGTCTGCTTACGCGGAAATTCAAACTTTCTCAATTTGAGCAAGGAAAAAGCAAATTGAGACTTTCTTGCTACACTTATTAGCACTCCCTCTTAGTAAGAATGGGTTTATCAACCACCCCTATACTGCACCTGTGGAACTCAAACCTACCTCTTGACAAACCTTTGTCAAGATGTCAACATTTTGTTCCTCTGTCGGAATGTATTGTAGCAAAACCTCTCACTGTTGCTATTACTGCTGCAACAACTATAACTACGAAGCATGAAAAACAAAAAACATTGAATCAACTATGTCTGCAACTATCTACTTGGAAAATTGTGCTACTGCTGACTCTTCTATTGAGCTTCCTACTCTACTGTCAACACTCCTTTGCATCCCTCAATTTCTGAATAACACTAATCCTCCTATTACTGAATACCATGGGCCCCTATAGAAAGGTAATGATCCATGAGGAGGACACGTCAAAGACCCTGTCCAAATTTCTGCAACTTTGGGACTAAGGTTTTACATCACGCCACCTCACTCCTTGAGGTATATCTATACCTGCCCCATCTTCCCAATTCTCTCGAACTCTCCCTATATTGGAGGTCTCTCGATGGTCCTCCTCATCATCATCCTGTTGGTCAACCCAACTACCAACTTGTCGAGGCTCCATTTTGTGAGGTCTATCCTACTCCTTCTCAACCACCACGTCTCTAATCTCTGCCTTGCTCCACAAAAATACAAATTCTCCCACCTCAAGTTTATACATGTTCTTCACATGAACCATAATTTTCTTCACCTTCCAATGGTTATGCATCCCAGGAATGATTTCCCTTTTCCGAATATCACATCATAACCATAGTATTCCAAAACTACTACAGAGATGAGATTCTTCTTTAGGCCTGGAACAAACATCACATATTTGAGGCGACGAGGGGATCTCGACTCCCTCTTAAAGGTTATTGTACCAATCCCAGTAACATTGTACCTTCTATCTTCCCTAAGATCAAAATGGATCTAGAGATATTTCTTCTCCAAGTCACTGAAAAACTCTCTACACCTTGTCATGTGGAACGAGGCACTTGTTTCCAAGTACCACACACTTCCCATCACCATGCTAGCCATGCATGCGGTAAGGGTGAAGTATAACTCAAATTGAGAAGTCAAAACTCCACTAGTTGATCCTCCTGATTTCTTCTTGCCAGACTTTTGTGTGGACACTTTGTATCATAGTGCCCAAATTCATGACAATTGAAGCATTTGATTTAGGACAAGTCTTTCTTCTTGATCCTTTGGATTGATTTTGGTTTAATTTGAGAATTATTCCATTTTCCATTCTTTCCCTTTGCTATTTCATCAGGTGTTTCCACATCAACACTCATTTTCTCGGTTAGCAATAGCATCTCACTTTTCATGGATGTTGAATTCCTTATTTTTAGATCTTGTTAATTATTGCCTTATGATCAATAATTACACTTGAAAAGATTTCAACCTTAATTTCATTTTTATGATTGAGAAAACATTATTAGATTGATATAGGATATATGATATATTGATTGGTGTCTAATTAGAATTGAGCGGCTCAATATATATACATGGTCCGGGTGTATTTTCATTAATAGACACGTCTTTTCAATAAGACATGTCTTTTTAATTAATTATTGATTATTTATATTTATGTATTATATTGCATATATAATATAATATATAAATATATGTTGTTGTATATAATATAATATATATTATACATTGTTATCTGGAAGGGGATACCTTCCGCTACTATATAAAACTTCAACACTCCCTCTTAGTGAGGGAGGTTTTTTTTCATGATGTTCTCCTCTACTTGTCTCAGTCGCACCCAACCACTTCACATGGTATGGGCAGGACTACCACCATAGTCTCAAGACTACGTTGCAAGTATTTGATGTTTCTCCTCGCCTGGTAGTCCCAATCACGCCTAGGCACTTCACATGGCGTAGAAAAGACTTGTACTAGGCTACTCATTACTCCCTCAGTCACTTCACATGATTGGTTTAGGAAACCCTTGGCTAGAGGGAGAGTATCTGCCCACTACAGGAAAAACATCACAACTCCCTCTCAACAAGGGTGGGCATTCTGCATCACACCAAGCTTGTGTATGAAGTATTCAAAATTCACTTTAGACAAAGGCTTGTTGAGGATGTTTGTTGTCTGCTCATATGTCGATATGTACAAGAGTTCCACTACTCTGCTTTGTACCATGTCTTAGATGAAATGGTATTTGATCTCTATATGCTTTGACTTGTTGCGAAAGATTGAATTATCTAAAAGCTTCACACAAATTTTATTATCACAGTATGTCAAAGTTTTCTCCAACACTAGATATTAAAATAAACCTACAAGTAATTTCTGAAGCCAAATTTCTTCATGGCTTACATCATTGTCTGTTATATATTCAACCTCTACTTTATTGAGTCCCATTAACAACTATTTTCTGCAAAACCATGTGCTCATACCTTATCCAAAAATAAAGAAACTTCTTGAGGCACTTTTGTGTCTATTACACTCCTTTCCTAGTGAGAGTCTGTATAACCTTGCAACTTTACTTCACCATCCGAGACAAATCTGAGTCCATATCCAACTGTACTTGCAGGTCCTCAATACATGCTTTTCTGATGCCAAATGTACATATCTAGGCTCAACCATGTACTGACTCAATGTGTTCACTGCAAAGAATATATCTGACCTAGTACTAACCAGGTGCATCAATGATCCAATCAACTGTCTATACATCATGAGATCAACCAAATATGAACAAGAATCACGTAATAACTTTAGACTAGTAACCATATATGTGGCCATGGACTTGGAGTCCATCATCCTGAATCTGTACATGATCTCAACTGTATACTTTACTTGGCTAAGGAAGATCTCATTTTGTCTTTACCACACTTCTAATCTCAAGAAATAGTGCATTAAACACTAATCCTTCATTTTGAACTCTGAAGTGAGCTCCCTCTTCCCCCATTTATGAGCTTCTCATCCATTGTAAGAAACAAGTCATATACATATAGTACCAATATTAAGGGGCAACCATGTTCAAGATTATAGTAAAGGTTGGGATTTGCATTACTCTTGGTAAAACCCAAGGTCATCAAATACCTATATATTTTTGCATACCATTACCTGGGTGCCTTCTTAAGCCCGTACAAAGCATTTTTCAATTTACAAACATGGGACTCCTTCCCATGGATCAAAATTTAACCTCGTGGTTTCTTTATGCACACTTCTTCTTCAATTACACCACTCAAGAAGGAAGTGTTTGCAAATTTGGTGTAATTTCAAACCCATAATAGAAGCAATATAGATGTTAGATCTAATAAAAGTGTATCTAGCTATTGGGGAAAATGTTTCATCATAATCATTTTCTCGAAGAATCCTCTAGCCACAAATCTAGCCTTTTACTTTTCTATGCTTCCATATGCTACATGCTTGACCTTTTAGATCCATTTTGAAGTCGCCACTGACTTACCTTCTGGTCTTGGAACCATGTTCCACACATCGTTTTTCATGATGGATTTTTACTCTTCCATCATAGCATCCTTGCACACTTGTTATTTTGCGGCTTCCTCATAAGCGGAAGGTTCTGAATCAATGATGTTACTCATTACCGCCACATAGTTGGAAAACCTGTGTTGTCTCTTACTCTCTTTGAAGGAGCCTCTGGGATTTGCATGTTTTTTTGCTTCCTGCAATGTGTTCTAGAGTCATACTAGTCTCTTCTTGATGACTACAACCTCTTTGAGTGGATCTACTGGTATCTTTGGCTCTATTGTCTCATATTGATCTTCTAGGATATGTTCTTTTGGAGTAGAGTCAATCATCACTATATCCTTGGGAGCCTCTTTCCCCTCTCTTTCCTCGTCCATGCGAGACTCACTAGATTTCTCGAAAGCTGCTTCTTCATCAAAAGTGACATCTCTACTAATCTCAATCTTTCTCTTTCCATAGATGTGTATTTTATAAGCCTTTGAAGTCTCACTGTATCCAACAAAGGTGCCCTTCTTTCCTAAAGGCTCTAGCTTCATTCTCTTTTCCTTGGGGAACATGTATCTATAATGGAAAACCAAATATCCTCTAATGGATGACTTCTGGTGTATTCTCGGTGAATACCTCTTCTGGTGTCTGGTTCACCAATATCTTATGAGGACTTACTTTCTAAGCATATACAATTGTTTTGGATGCTTCTGATCATAGATACACGGGTAAGTTTTGGTCATGGATCATTGCTTTAGCTGCATCTATATTTAAATTATTCTTTCTCTATGCAACCCAATTTTGTTAGGGGTTGGAGGGAGTTTTCAGCTCCCTCTTAATCACTTCTTCTTTGCAAAAGTACTTGATCTCATTTGATTTGTATTCACCTCCATTATCTAACCTCAAAACTTTAATATTTCTTCCAGAACGAATTTCTACTAAAGCCTTAAATTCTTGAAACTTATTGGAAAATTCATCTTTTTCTTTCAAGAAATAGATCCATGTTTTGCATGAGAAATCATCAGTAAAAGTAACATAATATAAAAAGTTACTTAGAGATGTGTAGTAGCGGCTACAACCACCCTCCAAAATTTTGGCCTAAATCAATTTTAGAGCCTCCCTTGAGGCGTTTCACTTGATGAATGCACACACCTTGGTTCACTCTGTGAGATCATGTGAGTCTTTACATTCACCTTGCTTGTTTATTTCACTTAAGTCTCTGCATGTTGATGTCTAATTCATGCTTGCGACTGTGTTCTAGTTATGCTCAAAGTCTTTTCTTCGTATGTGTTTGTTGTGTTCACCATGAAAGCATCTGTCGCACTCACACATGGAGTCACATTCATTGTCGTGCAAGCATTGTCTCGATCATGAAGGATCAATCACGAGTGTCATGCTTGTCGCTTGCAATGTTGGTCAGTCATGTTAAACGTGTGTGTCTGGATGGTTTGGTCTTTTCGTTGTCAAGTCATGCGAGTGTGTGTCCATATGATCACTTATGCATCTTTCGCTTGTTCACACACTAAGTCATTTTTGTTGAAGTTCTGACAACTAGACACCTCATTGAAAGCTGAACCATCACCCTGCTTTCGACTCAATTGGCTGTCAACTAGAACAATGCAAAAGCACCAAGCTAGTTCTTTCAAGTTGTCTTACCTGCAAGCAATTCAATCAGCACTCATGCTGGCCACACAGACAATCAACTGACTGTTCATCTCAGAAATTGCATAGTGCTCATGAGTAAGATTCCTGTGCCCATAAGTTAGCTCAGCTTAGAAATTATGCAAAGATGACTAGCAGGGCGACCTCCCGGCCTTAATACAATTTTCCCAGTTAGCAGCTCCCAGCAATAGACTGCCTGTTCCATCCATGACTTGCACAGTTTCTGCTTCCAGTGACTAGGAAGCCAATTGGCAGTTCCCTCTGGAAATTGCATAGATCTGGCTGTCAATGACCCCAACAACCAATTGCCAATTCCCTCCATGAATTGCGGCAAATCTGTCTTCCAGTGACCCCAGCAGCCAACTGGAAGTTCCCTCTGGGAATTGAACAGATCTGGCTGCGAGTGACCCCAACATCCAACTGGAAGATCCCTTAGGGAATTGTGTAGATTTGGCTACCAGTGTCCCCAACAAACAACTGGCAGTTCACTTTGGGAATTGTGTAGATTTCGTTGCTAGTCTCCCGGGTAGTTCCCTAGAAAAACTGTGCAATCCCTAGCTGCTGACCCTTCCTGCAACCTAGCCCATTGCTCTGGAAAATTGTGCAAATATAGATGTCTAGTCCCTATTGATTATTCATTCCAGAAAATGTGCAGAGCATGCCTACCTTGCCTTCCAACAACTCGAACTATTCCTCCCAAAATTTGTGCAGTTTTGCCTCCCAGCCTGATCCAGGTGGATATTGGTGGCCACCTGCCAAGTCCACATGGACCCCCACGATTGTCTTTCTCAGCATTTTCAGTTTCCTTAATTGTAGCACAACTTACTATTTTTAGCAGTTTTTCGGGTCCTGAACTTCCGGAGCCGTTTTGAGGCCCTAAACGACGTTTTTTTGGATCCCAGGGGCAACACGGGTCCATGGAACATGGACCGGTGTTGCCGTTCCAACAATGATAGTGCTCGAATAGATCTTTCTAATGAGCTATTGTACGCGTCAAACGGAGATCATATGCTAAAGTTACGACCCCGGGAAGTTGATGTACCAACTTACCCCCAAACGGGCCCCACAGTTTGGCGTTTCATCTCCTAGGGTTAGGTTTTGGAATGTTAAGGGTTTTTCATTGTTTCTCAACAATAAATAGGCCTTCGAGCCTCATTGTAAGTCAGTTCAGAGGCATGTAGCCCACACATCTCTCCTCAGAGATAGCTACCATCGCCCTAGCTAGTTTATTTCCATTTCTGATTGTAAGCATATTTCAGTATTTTCAATTAATGAAATGAAGTATTATTTCCACTGCATATTTGTGTATATGGTTATCTCTGTAATTTGTTGCGTTCCTGTTTAAATCCGGATCAGTGGTATCAGAGCGGTCTGCTTTTCTCTGTTTTTCTTTGCATGTCCCCAACAAGGTCGGGATATAAGGAGTTAGGGCTTGAACTGGTTGAACCTTTGCAAGACCAGCCTCGCAAATCCCGACGGCCTCCCATGGCGGACAACGAGAAGAAAGACGAGGGGGCAGGAGATCCCATCAAAATCTTGCTCGAAGAAGCGCTCGAGCGACAACGGAACGCGATGATGGACAGTTTTGCGCAGATCCTTCAGCGGCTACCCAGAAGCGGCGCATCGGCTTCCAGCAGCTTCTCTGGAAACGGCCACACCTTTAAGGTACAACGTTATTGAAATCCCCATATTTGAGGGTTAGATAGACGGCCGATGCCGTAGATAAATGGTTAAATCTGCTAGAGTGTTATTTTTCTGTTCATGAATTTTCGAGTCGGGAAAGATTGTTTTTGCTCTTCTCAAAGCAGCCCCCCACGTCAAGGACTGGTGGGAAACCTACTGCGAGCAGAAGGATGAAAGTACTGGCTCACTATTTTCAACCGCACCCACCTGGGACTCGTTCCGGAATGCCATCAAGGAGCAGTACTACCCTGTCGGGAGCTATGAGGATGAATACATAAAGTGGACCACGCTGCGGCAGGGAAGGGACCAAGACGTGCCGGAGTTCACCAATCTTTTCCATACCCTTCGCACAAAGTTGGGTATCAAGGATTCGGAGCAACATTTGATAATCAAATACCGGGGCTGCCTGCACAAGTACATCCAGGAAGAGATACAATTCCTAA
>APFE030733496.1:114762-125473 GCA_000404065.3 Pinus taeda
CCCCACTGGCCATAGCCCTTTTCAGGTGGGTTTGGGATTCCAGCCACTATGCCCCATTGATGTGGCCATGCCACTTGCAGCTACTCACATGAATTCAGCTCATGTCCAGTCCAAAACAGATAAGGCCACCAGCTTCATTGAGCGCATCCAACATATTCGCCAGCAGCTCCATGACATTCTTGAGAAATCAAATTCCAAGTACAAGCAACGACATGATCAACATCGGGTGCCACACAAGTTTCAGGTGGGCGACAAAGTCTGGTTGCATTTGCAAAAGGAACGCCTTACTGGAGCCTATCGGAAATTAAGACCACTCCGATATGGTCCTTACGCCATTACTAAGGCTATGGGAGACAATGCATTTGAGCTCAGCATTCCCCCATTCCTTGGCCTGCACCCAGTGTTCAATGTGGACCGCCTTCGGCCATACTTTCCACCATTGCTAGACACGTCAGACATTGCAGAACAGCTCCAAACCACAGAATTAAATCCAGATTGCATGGAACAAGCTGCAACTGATCGGATCATGGACACACAGATCAAGAACACTCGCCAACAGAATATCCAACTGTACCGAGTTGTCAAAGCAGGCCAACTCCTTTAGCAGGGCAAGTGGTTCACCAGGGAACAGGTTCAGCAGAAGTTTCCTCATCTCATGGGGGAGCTCAACGCAATGGGGACCATTGCTTCCTAAGGGGGGAGGAATGATCCAGGTGGATATTGGTGGCCACCTGCCAAGTCCACATGGACCCCCACCATTGTCTTTTTCAGCATTTTCAGTTTCCTTAATTGTAGCACAACTTACTATTTTTAGCAGTTTTTCGGGTCCTGAACTTCTGAAGCCGTTTTGAGGCCCTAAACGACGTTTTTTTGGATCCCAGGGGAAACACGGGCATGGAACATGGACCAGTGTTGCCGTTCCAACAATGATAGTGCTCGAATAGATCTTTCTAATGAGCTATTGTACGCGTCAAACGGAGATCATATGCTAAAGTTACGACCCCGGGAAGTTGATGTACCAACTTACCCCCAAACGGGGCCCACAGTTTGGCGTTTCATCTCCTAGGGTTAGGTTTTGGAATGTTAAGGGTTTTTCATTGTTTCTCAACAATAAATAGGCCTTCGAGCCTCATTGTAAGTCAGTTCAGAGGCATGTAGCCCACACATCTCTTCTCAGAGATAGCTACCATCGCCCTAGCTAGTTTATTTCCATTTCTGATTGTAAGCATATTTCAGTATTTTCCATTAATGAAATGAAGTATTATTTCCGCTGCATATTTGTGTATATGGTTATCTCTGTAATTTGTTGCGTTCCTGTTTAAATCCGGATCACAGCCAAGCCAGACCTTGCAGATAGTCACTATTGACTCAAATTGCTTGTTTCCATCTCTTAGTGACTCTTACATAGTTTTCATTAGTAGTTTCCCAGAGCCATCATCCCACATCACAACCTTGTTGCCTCTCCCAGTCACCTGCATTCGAATAATCATGTATCATGGTAGACTAGGAGGTTTTGGACTTGAGGTCATCTCATCGTGAGTGAATGCAGGTATAGTTACACCAAAAAACATGACAAGACGACCATTGGGATGAACGAAGGGACCACATGCAGATGGACAGGTTCACGAATGGATGAACGAGTGAAGCAGATGAACACGACGAACATGCACCTTCACGAACAAGTGAGCCTATCAAGCCTTCCAACGTGAAAGCAAGGAACAACATGCTAAAGCTTCATCAAGTGAACCAAGGACAATCAAAGACTCCGTGCACTTCGCCATGCAGAGGTGAAGCTATGGTACACCATGAAGACATCCATCACTCAACATCACTCTAGCTCGACATGCACTCCAACACTAACATGAATTTACTAGCATTGTCATGTAAAGTCATGTTGAGTCAAGTCATGAGTCATGTTGCCCAAATCTCCACTATGGGCTTGATGTCAAGCAATGTGATGTAATGTGGAAGTCCAAGATACCCACTTGTTGAGCATAGAGTCATGTAAGTTGGAAAGTCATGGAAGTCGAATGGTCATGAGGGTAGTCGAACAACCACAAGGGTCAGTTTCACCCTTAGCTATAAATACCCCCTTCATTTGTACATGAAGGGACTTTTCACCTCATCTCCTCCCACATAGCCAAGAGAATCTGTAATATTTTTTTGAGGAGTAAGTAGTGGCTCCAACGCCCTGCTAACGGGATTAGTGATGTATGGTGTAATGATGTGTCTTGGAACTTTTGCTTAATTCAGAAGCCTGTCAATAGGCCAACACATTTTCACACATGTATTGTATTTGTTGTAAGACTGATATTTAACACTTGTAATTCATGTTACTTTAACCATGTGTTCTACATCTGAACTTATTCATTTGTTGTAATTCATACTCTATTAATGGAAATGTGTTATATATGTTGCTAATGCTATCTTGTCCATGTTGATTGCTTTGGTAGACATCCGAAAGGCCTTTCACATGATCCTTTCTGTAACAACGTTGCACTCATCTCAGACTGATCTGTGAGTGTTGTACATGTTATCTTACCTTGTATGTTGTGATTGCCACATCTAAGTGGACTGCTCCATTGGAAGCTATGTATGTCCTTAGTGTTGTGTGTTCCTAGCCGAGTTGGGACTGATCCCTTTCAACCTGGAACTCACCTTCACCTTTCTCCCCTCATAGTGAAAGAACCATTGACACAAGTACACTTACACTCACCAGGCACACGAACCTCACTTCTAGAAGACAAAGTGAATCACTCTCTTATGGTGACAAGCAAGAGTTGAGGCAAATCCTTAAGACAATGGAAACCAAGCCATCATATCGGATGGGACTCCCACACCAAATGGTGTGAGGTCTAGTTGGGACTTCATACCAGGGTGATCCCCTGAATATTGGCAGGTCCAACATCATCAAAATTTCTGGTGCTAGAAGGAGGGAAACCAATTGTACATGGATGAAATTCCCCTCACACTCACTCATCAAACATCTGGTTAAGGTAGTAACTCGCACTCCATCGCTCATGACTCAACAGTTGGTTACTCCTCACCTCCCAGAATCGAACACGAGATTTCATATCAACACCTTCACTCCATCTGTCCCATCACACGCTAGTTCATGAAAGTATTCGAATTGATCCCAGGTGTACAGTATCTTCCAAACGCATTGAAGAAGCCAAAATCCACTCCTGCAGGGGTTGTTGTATCATCAGTAGAAGAAGCAATCCTTTCTACTCTTGAAGGTTTTGAAGAATATATTGAAGACGAAGAGGAACCTTCAATCTTCTCTGAAGACAAACAAGGCACTTTTGTGTTCTTGGAATCAGACTCCAGTATAGGAGGCAGAGGGGAAGGTCATAGAGGAAGTGGAGGCAGAGACGAACCAGCAGACTGAAATCCAAAACCATCAGATTCTAAAGGAGAGGAAGAAGAGGAAGAGGACGATGAGATGGCTGACCCAAATCTTGAATGGATGACTCAGGGACCATTGGCTCTCCTGGATTTTCTGAACAAGATGCCAAAGCGAGCAGAGAGAATGAACATCAAGTTTAACCTTGACAGCGTGTTGAAGGCATAAGACCACTTAGATAAGTTCTACCTACAACTGCAGACCCTTGAGGTACGTTATGATGAAGTAGCATGTAGATTGTTTCCATGTACCTTGGATGACTAGGCAACTGCTTGCTATCACATCCTTCCACCGAACTCTATACAGAACTGGGGTTCTTTCAAATGTGTGTTCCTTGAAAAGTTTGCTGATGACAAGACTCCAGCAATGCTACTCAAAGAATTGGGAAGCCTCAATATGGAGGGAAAAGAGAAAGTGAAAGATTTCAATCAGTTGTTTATACATATCTTGAACTAGTTTGCAGTTAACACTAAACCTCATGACTCCATCACTGTCGACTATTACACATCTGCACTGCCAACCACCATTACTTAGTTCGTCAAGCTAGCTGCGAAGCCAAAACTGTTAGAAAGCTGCAAAGAGGCTATTGCTATTGAGAAAGACTTGCGTGCCATTGGAGTCATCAAGGATGACGAAGTAATGAAAGACTCCAAGGTTGTGTGCAGAAATCCTCAAGCGACGACGAGAAAAGGTAGAGACAAGGAAGAAACTCATTGAGACCCTCACTAGCCTTGTCAAGAACTTGACCACCGAAATGTCCGAACTCAAGCAATGGAATATAGAAACATTCGTGAACAGTCATCCACCCAGACAAAGAAAGGAAAGCAGTTCATGAAACGCTCATCAAGCAATAGTTAGTTTAGTTCCAAATTTGCGCAAAAGCCTATGTTCCAACTCGATCAATGCGCTGATCCTAAGTATTGTTCCTTCAATGAAGAATTTCACCCCCAGAACTCTTGTTCAGATTAGAAGCGAGTTTTTACCTCTGTCTATACTCATACACTTGATGCAGATGGTGACATACAAGAGCAACTAGAAGTCACTGATGATAATGAAGAGGTTGCACCTGATGAAGCACCAAGTTTTGGGCATGTGGTGAACACATATTAATGCTCACAAGTAGTCTCGAAGATGAACACTGAGAAGTAGCCTCAAAAGAAAAATGATTGTTACAACCTTAGGAGTAAAGGGGCTCCCCCGACACTTGAGGAGATGCAAGGGCAAGTGAGACAACTGATAAAGAAGGTTGATCCACCAAATGCCTCAAAGCAATAAACAAAAAGCAAGTCTAGGAAGACAAAAACAGATAAGAACACATATGTGAGCAACAAATTGCAGAACAATTCACCAGAAAACAGGAGCATCCATTCCACCCCGAACACCGCGGTGAGTCTACCACCTCTGGATTACAACATAGTCGATGACATGAAGAAAATTGGAGCAAACATTAGTTTGTTTGAGATAGCCGAAGTCTAGAGCCATTGAGATATCCTACTGCGCGCATTGGGACAAATAGAAACAAACATCACGACCTCTACTAGCAAGGGAGGATGCACACCTCCCACATCACTATCTACTGTGCTCAATACACTCTGAATGGAAGAAGAAAACTTAGGTTGCCCCCCATTCCTTCTTTCATTCAAAGTTTTCAACTACAATGTCCATAACTGTTTGGTTGATTTTGGCACAATAGCCAATGTCATGCCGCTCTCCATTGCTAAGAAGATCAATGCACGAAGGAGTGAAACATCTGCGAGAATCATCCAACTTGATAGAACATCATTACCAGCCATTGGTGAAATACAAGACATAATCATCTAACTATCTCATGATAGTCGAGTCCACCAGTGCATCAAAATAGTTGTTGTGTACATACTAGAAGCATATGGTCTACTACTCAGTAGAGACTGGTCTAGAAAGCTAGATGGATACTTTGCTATAGACTGCTCTCACCTATGGCTTCTGTACAAGGGCAGGTGCAACCAAATCCGGGTGTGTTGGGACTCAGAAATGTCATATTTTCATCCACCTTTTTCTTCACTATTCCTTACATCTCATCATCCCATTAACCTTTTATCATATCATTTTCATACTTACATTTGTGTTTCACCTTCTTATTTTCCATTTTATTCATTTTTGTATTACAAGTGAATTTATGATTAATTATTAGAAAATATACATATTTTTATATATATCTCAAGAATATGTGAGTTTTGTGATGTGTAGGAAATATGTGAAGAATTAATTCCAAGAGACTTATCCATATCTCCTCCACCATATTAAGGAGATAATTATGCAAGCCTATTCCTAAGGAGAAAAACATGGAGTATTTGGTTGGCATATCTTACCCAATTCCTAAGGAGAAAATCATGGAGGATTTGGTTGGCATATCTTACCCAATTCCTAAGGAGAAAATCATGGAGGATTTGGTTGGCATATCTTATCTAAGATATGTGAGAGATTTATGGAAGATTCAAAGGGATCATATTTCGTAATAATGGGAAAGTAGTTAAAAATTCTTGAGAGATTTGTGGGATCATATTTTGTAATAATGGGAAAGTAGTTAAAAATGCTTGAGAGATTTGTGGGATCATATTTTGTAATAATGGGAAAGAAGAGAGATTAGTGGATGATCATTATGAGTTTGTTACTCATCCCATTGTATAAATAGAAGTACAATCTCCTCCATTTGTAATCTAGAAGTTTTTGTAATCTTAGAATTTTGGAAATTTTGAAATAAAGGATCATACTTCAATTTTGCTTCTACATTTGAGTCTCCATTGAAGTGGTGTGCTGGTGGAGTTATGGAGGGCCCCCATGGCCTCACTTGCATGCTTATTTGTTTATAATTTATTTTATTTTTTTGTTTGATTTCAGCTTTCAAGTTTTATTAAATGTTCTAATATTGGAAGAGTCTTATTTGAAGGTGTTCTTGTAAGAGAACTGTAAGATCTCATACAATTATTAGATCTAGGTTTATTTCATTCCATCTTTTAATTTCTTATTAGATGTTCTAATATTGAAAGAGATATTAATGAATATGTTCTTGTAAGGGGACTTTAAGATCTTGGACAAATTAGGAATCTTTCTAGATCTATATATTTTAGATAAGCACTTCTAAGTTTACATTCCCGGGTTGACATTAAATTAAACTCTAATTTGCATCCGCATTTTAGATCACACATTTTGGCGCCGTTGCCGGGGAAATTCAACTAGAAGGATTTAGTAATTATTTCATGCATTTGTTTTTATGGACTAATTTGTGGAACTTGGTGACAACAGTTCATAAAGGAGTTCAAAGTTTGGAGCATTTTTATTTTCACACCTAGTTAATTTAAATTCAGTTTTTATTTTAAACCCCCCAATTTCTCACTAATCCGTCTACGAATGAGGACTTTGACAATGTTGAAGAGGTACTTCTTGGAGAGCAAGGAAAATAACCTTGAGCCAACTCTAAGATAGGATTATCACATACTTGCAAAACATAATGTAAAATTTTTAAATCTTGATGTGAGCATGTTCGAATTTTTAGTCCGTAGATGGCTTCACTGGAAGCATGCTTTTACTTCGAAAATAAAACGTCTTTTAAGTTAATGTAGAATAGATTAGAAAAATAAAAATGAGATCTCATTAGAAGTCATTAGAAGTCGTTTTTAGTCTTGTTTTCAAAAAAAAAATCATCATGAATAAATTCAGTGGCACATCTTTGCATCTCTATGTCTTGTTTCTGTATCACGGGTGAGCCAGGAGCCTGATTATTGGAAAACCTTGTCTTCCGAGAGTCTAAACGCCCCCGTGACATTGCAGAAAGAGTGTAGATAATGCAAGGTTTTGTCGCAAATCTTAATTGTGTTTTATCCATCCACACTAACCTGCATAAATAAAAAAAATCAAGAGATTAGTATGCTCTCTTCCCGCGCTTCGTGTGATTTGGAAGATCAGAAAATCTATTGATTTATTTCAAATAAAAATACTCTTGCTAGAGAACTAATCTGCAATGCGACAGTAAAGAATTTTGTGAGTAAGTGAAAGATCATCTTAGAATTTCAATAATGAGCTCACCCTCATAATCAATTTCTCCATCCTCAAGATCTGATTCATCTTTGGAATCAAGGGCCATGACAACACATTCATTGTGCTTTTCTACTTCTCCACATTACATATTTCTGCTATTCCCATCATGACCATCTTGGCTGACCGTCTCACCATCATTATCATTGACAAGCCCTTCAACTTTACGGTTACCTTGACTGCTGCGTCTTTCAGAATGACCCACGATAAACATGGGATTCACAGACATATAGCCACCTTGAGGAAGAGCTTGGGATCTTTTCCGAGGGCAATATCATGTGCTACTGTAAGCAGAAAGTTAATCGGGGAACGTATTGATGAAGCTGTGTCATTTACCATATCTTCCGATAATTCTAATGAGAGTTGCGGCAACACATTGGCTACAAGTGACAATAGCGTGTACCCAGATTTCTCAAATAAAATCCATGCCATAGAAGCACCAGCAAGGATACCTAGTGATGTATTTCTTTGCCTCCATAACATCAAATCAACCACGATTCCTCCTCCGAGAATTTCATGAATGCTCTTTTGTTTGTTGAAGAGCCGAGATGGGTTCTTTTCATTAGTGGGCAATATGGAGGTTGCCATCTTACCATTGGCAGAATTTTCTGACATTATCTTACAGATTTGAGTTGTTTCCTCTGTCTGGATCGAAATGGTAGAGAAGGCAAGTTGAATCGGATAGCTTGATAGTAAGATATCTCACTAAAATTACTTGGTTTATACTTCAACTGGGAATGAATTGTGGTTGCGGATCACTTGAATATTAGTGTTAGTTCATTCTTAGAAATTTTCTATATTACTTTTTAGTAGAATTTGTTTTTTTGTCAATTTCTTTATTAAAAAAAATGAATTTTTAATTTTGTTATTAAAAAAAAAATTGAATTTCATTCTTTTGTAATTTAAAAAAATAAAAAAATAAATAAATATCTTTTTTTCACAAAATTCATGTAGGTCTGAAAATAAAAAAATGGAACACTTGGAAAAACATTTTGAGGATCGATTTATCAAACATTTGGAGGATTCTATAAATGATGATTATCTTGTTTCAATAGCTTCAATTTGGCATTAAATATTCATGTTGAATGCTTTTATATCACATACTAATATGCAGAACACAATAGATCTTTCTAATGCCAATCTTTTTGCTGAGCATATTTCATCTCACACAAACAAGGAGTATTACTTTTCATGGTTATTTTAAGACTAGATTGATTTTAATATCATGATTAAATCAATTTCAACACTTTGATTGTCCTTAATATGTTTTATTTGGTATGAAATTTTTGTGTAAGAATCATGAAGGAATTGGCCATTTCTTCTAGAACACACTTATGTTTTCTTTTTGCCAAGTTTTTTTACAGGTTACAGGATAATCATGTGATCATAAGGAGACTACATTGTGACGATAATTGGTCTTCCAAAGACTAAATTCATGAAAAATTCTAAAGACAAATCCAACTCCACAACCACTACCTTGCACCTCCCTTTTTGAAGCAGATTTGGAATTCCACCAATTGTAAATCCATAAAGCATGACATTTCCATATCCATTTTTCACAGCAAGAGTTCATCTTCATACACCATGCATTTCCTTACATTCATTTTTTTATGCTCGAATTCATTCCCTTTCCATGATTACATTGCCTTGTTTTCCTCGCCATGCTGATCCACACTGCTTGTCCGTGAGTTCTTTCCATTATAGTCCTACCAAATCTTTTTGTACAAACTTGCGTTGACTAATGTGGGATTCTTTAAGGCCCACCTTTCAACAAGTCTTTCCCAATTGACATCAACACCTTATCTGGGAAATATACTAGAGTTCATTTAGAGTACCTAGAGGCTTGCATGCCTTAATGGCAAGTTCTCTCGCTGACGATCATGGGAATACATCAATGTCCCTTGATATTCAGATCTTGCAAGTGGCCCGACCTCGACACTTCGATTCGCACTTCGCAAGATGTACACTGGTACCTTGGCACTCATTTACATCAATGGTGAGTTGCCTCCCATTGGTTAACAACATACATCAATGGCCGGTAATCCAATGATTTCTATTCATGCTCGACATCGACACATTCATTCGCATGTTTAGAATTGTACCATCAGGTTTGTAGCGGGTGAAGACTATACACTTTTTCACAACTCCCTCAGCAGTTACAACAACATTCATTCTAATCTATGAGAGTACCACAGTTCCACTTTCAGCATTTATCTTTTCCATGATTCAGGATCAGCAGTTCAGATTCCTTCATCTCCTAGGATCCAGTTACAACAACATCATCACATTTTCCTGATCCAGCAGCAGCAACAACTACATTCCTCTTGCATAGTTCATCATTCTTGGGTAAGTAGAGGTATGTTGTTTTCTAATCTTTAATCATGCAATTCCTTATATGCTAACTTGAATATCTTGGAAAATTCCCTCACCATGCTACATTTCCTTTCATGAGCCATGTCAAGTTGCATGAGGACATGCAACCAATTCAGTTGGGGGGGGAGAACTATATTCACTTCCATGATTCCATTTCTTCACCACACTACATATTCACTTCCATGATTCCATTTCTTCACCACACTACATATTCACTTCCATGATTCCATTTCTTCACCACTATCACTCCAGGTTTTTTTTTGTTTTCATTTACCATTCACCAAATTTATTTTCCAATGATACTTTGTTGCACTTTACTTCATACGTAATATTGGCTTGGTTCATTAATATTATAAAAGGGCTTTCTTATGCACATTGATACCTTATGGTTTCCAGTGAGTGTTTACATTATTATTGAAGAAAAGATAATAGAAAACAAAATGAATGTTGTTAGCACAAGAGCCAACATTCTTTGTATTCATGGTTGTCACATAAGAACCAACAATTAGAAAATGTAAATTGTTACTCATGTCTTTCACATATCCTGGAAACATTTCTTATTAAAAGACATCATCATGTAAATCCAAAGTTCAAGATGCCAAATGTTCTTAAAGAGACCCATGCATGGTTGCATGAGGACATGCAACAAGTTCAGTTGGGGAGGATGTTGGGACTCAGAAATGTCATATTTTCATCCACCTTTTTCTTCACTATTCCTTACATCTCATCGTCCTATTAACCTTTTGTCATATCATTTTCATACATACATTTGGGTTTCACCTTCTTATTTTCCATTTTATTCATTTTTGTATTACAAGTGAATTTATGATTAATTATTAGAAAATGTACATATTTTTATAT
>APFE030733496.1:126812-174896 GCA_000404065.3 Pinus taeda
GGAATTTTGGAGATTTTGAAATAAAGATCATACTTTCAATTTTGCTTCTACATTTGAGTCTCCATTGAAGTGGTGTGCTGGTGGAGTTATGGAGGGCCCCCATGGCCTCACTTGCATGCTTATTTATTTATAATTTACTTTATGTTTTTGTTTGATTTCAGCTTTCAAGTTTTATTAAATGTTCTAATATTGGAAGATTCTTATTTGAAGGTGTTCTTGTAAGAGAACTGTAAGATCTCATACAATTATTAGATCTAGGTTTATTTCATTCCAACTTTTAATTTCTTATTAGATGTTCTAATATTGAAAGAGATATTAATGAATATGTTCTTGTAAGGGGACTTTAAGATCTTGGACAAATTAGGAATCTTTCTAGATCTATACATTTTAGATAAGCACTTCTAAGTTTACCTTCCCGGGTTAACATTAAATTAAACTCTAATTTGCATCTGCATTTTAGAACACACAGGGTGTTATCCAAGAGGTACATGAAACACAATGTCACTCCCCTTAATAGTGAGAACGAACCATTGGCCTTCACAGAACTCATGTTTGGAAAATGCCTCTTGGAAAAGACATTGGAGTGTTATCCTACACAAATTACTTCAACATCATCAGACAAGAATTTGGGATTCCTTCCTCACCCAACTGATGATAATGAAACTTGTAAAATTTGTTTTTCTGATAATAGCAGTAGTAGCAACAACGACAGTTGCAATAGTACCAACATGCTAAACGATCCATGTACAGACAAGTTGTGGACCATGACTCTTGATAAATTAGGAACACATGATGACTCAAGGACCGAGTGCATCTCAATCATCCAAAACAATGAACAATGCATGATTTCAAGATGTTTGAAGTTCATAGTCACAAACAATGATGCTGAAGCACTCATGCTGAGCCCATGGAGGACCAACACTATGAACGAACATAGCAACTTGGGAATCCACTATGATATGAAGATGGCTAATCTCAATACAAGTTTCACACTGCAGCAACGACCAATTGTTGACCACTTGATCAAATAGTACCAAGGTGGGCTTACATGAGTAGATGATGACCTGAGTACCCTCTACATGTGAACAATCCCACATGAGTTTCCAGGTAAAGGAGGAGACAAGCCATTGCAACAAAGAACAAGTAACACGTGCATGTTGTTTGTCCTCCTTTTTCCGAAAAGATTGAATAACATTTAAAGTGTTTGGATTACTTGCAAAGTTCGTCATTATACGTGGTTTTATAATATAAATCTTACACGCATGAAATCTAGGAAGACCCACTTATGCATTGAATTTAGAAACCTAAACCCTTCCTGGAATAAAAACAACTGCCTTATGCCATCATCCGAGCCCATGTTGTGCACAGTTCCTAAGACAATAGTGTTATTTTCAATTGAAGATTTTCTAGAATGCCACCAGGTTTCGGTAGCAGAGCCTGTTGGACCAACACTGGTCCATGAGAAAATTGGCTCACACATGTATCATTTGCAATCACTTGACAGGAGGATTGATAATCTTCCTGTCAAACGTTCAAGTCCTCAAACATTAGTACAATAGGTGGGGCCGCACTCTTGCCTTGTACAGTCTTCTTATTGCTTGTTGTTTCATTTTGTTCATTTTTCTTATTATCTTTACTTTTGCTTTGTTTTATTCTGCTTACTATTTTTTTTCCCGTGCATTTTGTTTGTTTGGTATGTTACTCTTTTTGTTTCTGTAAATAAGTGTTTCCAACTACTATGTTCTGGCTTTTAAATAGAGTATGTGGCTGATATTTGAAGAGACTTGTGACACTGCAACACTTGGCCAGTCTTGTTTCCATTTTCTATGTGCTTGGTTACAATCTCTGGCTAGTGAAGTCCTGACGGAAAATATGAACCGTCTGTAAGGGAAGCTTTCGTCCAATCATGAACTTGTGTCCACACTAGGAAACCCCTTGCCTATACTTAGGCTTCTACTCTATGTGTTGAAGCTACTCCAGTTAGTAGAAACCGAGAAGGGGAAAAATCTAGATGAACAAACTAATGTCAGAGGTCTTACATGATTCTTTGAAGGAACAACCTCTTATGCTCTCGATAAGTTAGGATCCCTCTTCCTCCCTAAAAATAAATAAGTGCCTATGCACAGTTCTCTTTAAAAATACAAAGGCGAAAGAAGAAAAGGCTTCCTGCGTAGAGTGGTGAAGTATGCAACTCCACTGGAGTACTTACCAGGCTCGCTATTAGTGGAGAAAGGTGTGTGTTCCTATGTGACTCTGTTGGGGTACTGTCCAGGCATGCTGGGAGTGGAGCAACACTAGATATGTAAACTTATACTTTGAAAATATTCAACTCGTGAACTAAACTACCCTTCCTTGATTCAAAACACTGAGATCTAAGATGAACTTTTGATTGTGTTTTACTAAGTTGGAAAAGGGTGAACCATGTATGTCCATGGGGTAAGTGGGGAAAATGATGTAACCTGCACATCTACTAGTGTGTCACCAAGTGTTGTAACGACTACAACCACCCTCCAAAATTTTGGCCTGCATCAATTTCGAAGCCTCCCTTGAAGAGTTTCACTTGATGACTACACACACTTGGGTTCACTCCGTGAGCTCGTGTGAGTATTTACATCCACCTTGTGTATTTATTACACTCAAATCTCTACATGTTGATGTCTAAGTCATGCTTGCGACCGTGTTCCGGTTATGCTCAAAGTATATGCTTCATATGCGTTTGTTGTGTTCACCATGAAAGCATCTGTCGCGCTCACACACAGAGTCACATTTATTGTCACACAAGCATCGTCTCGATCATGAATGATCAATCACAAGTATTGTGCTTAATTCTTGCACTACCGGTTAGTCATGTTGAACATGTGTGTTTGGATGGTTTGGTCTTTTTGTCGTCAAGTCATGCGAGTGTGTGTCTGTATGATCACTTATGCATATTTCAACTGTTCACACACTTAGTCATTTTTGCTGAAGTTTTAATGACCAGACTCCTCACTGATAGCTGGACCATCACCTTGCTTTTGAATTGATTGACTGTGAAGCAGAACAATGCAAAAGCACCAAGCTAGTTCTTTCAAGTTGTGCTGCCCACAAGCAATTCAATAAAAACTCATTCTGGCCACCCGGATAGTTGACCAACTGTTCATCTCAGAAATTGCACAGTGCTCATGAGCAGGCTTCCTGCTACCCATCAGTCAGCTCAGCTCAAAATTTGCGCAGAGATGATTAGCAGACCAGCCTCTTAGTCTTAATACAATTTTCCTGGCTAGCAGCTCCTAGTAGTAGATTGCTTATTCCCTCCAGGAATTGCGTAGTTTCTGTTGCCAGTGACTGAGCAACCAACTAGCAGTTCCCTCTGGGATTTGCGTAGCTCTCGCTGCCAGTGACCCCAATAGTCAATTATCAGTTCTCTCTTGGAATTGCATAGATTTGGCTGCTAGTGACCCCAATAGCCAACTAGAAGTTCACTATGGGAATTGCACAGATCTGGCTGCCAGTGACCCCAGCAGCCAACTAGAAGTTCCATCTGGGAATTGTGCAAATCTTGTTGCCAGTGACCCTAGCAGCAAAATGGAAGTTCCCTATGGGAATTTCACATATCTAGCTGCTAGTCACCCTAGCAGACAAATAGTAGTTCCCTCTCGGAATTGTGTAGATATGGCTGTCAGTCTCCTCGATAGTTCCCTAGAAAAACTACACAATCCCTGCCTACTGACCCTTCCTGCAGCCCATCCCATTCCTCTAAAAAATTGTACAAATTTGGCTGTCTAGCCCTTGCTGACTGCTCGTTCTAGAAAATGCGTAGAGCATGCCTGCCTTACCTTCCACCAGTCCAGACTGTTCCTTCCAAAATTTGCGTAATTTTGCCTTCTAGTCAAGCCAAATCTTGCAGAAAGTCACTGTAGACTCAGATCGTCTGTCTCCATCTCTTAGTGACTCTTGCGTAGTTTTCATCAGTAGTTTCCTGGAGCCATTATCCCGCATCACAGCCCTACTGCCTTTCCCAGTCACCTGGATTCGAATGATCATGTCTCATTGTAGACTAAGAGGTTTTGGATTTGATGTCATCTCATCATCAGTGACTGCAGGTACAGGTACACCAAGAAACATGTCAATATGATGAACGAGATGAATGAAGGGACCATATGCAGATGGACAGTTTCAGTAATGGACAAACGAGTGAAGCATGCGAAGCAGACGATTGCGACAAACATGCACCTTCGCGAACAAGTGAGTCTGTCAAGCTTTCTAGCATGAAAGTAAGGAACAACATTCTAAAGCTTCATCAAGTGAACCAAGGACCATTGAAAAATCTGCACATTTCACCATGCGGAGGTGAAGCTATGGTACACCATGAAGACATCCATCACTCAGCATCACTCTAGCTCGACATGCACTCCAGCAGCAGCACAAATGTACTAACATTGTCATGTCAAGTCATGTCGAGTCAAGTCATGAGTCATGTTGCCCACATCTCCACTATGGATTTGATGTCAAACAATGTGATGTAATGTGCAAGTCCAAGAGACCCACTCGTTTAACATACAGTCATGTAAGTTGGAAAGTCATGGAAGTCGAATGGTCATGAGGGTAGTTAAACAACCACAAGGGCCAGTTTCACCCTTGGCTATAAATAATCCCTCATTTGTACATGAAGGGAATTTTCACCTCAGCTCCTCCCACATGGCCAAGAGAGTCTGTAATCTTTTTTTTTGAGGAGTAAGTAGTGGCTCCAATGCCCCGCTAACGGGGTTACTGATGTATGGTGTAACAGTGTGTCTTGGAACTTTCGCTTAATTTAGAAGCTTGTCAACAAGCCATCATGTTTTCACACATGTATTGTATTTGTTGTAAGACTGATCTTTAACACTTGTAATGCATGTGGCTTGAACCATGTGTTCTACATCTGAATTGATTCATTTGTTGTAATGTATAATCTATTAATGGAAATGTGTTGTATATGCTGTTAATGTTGTCCCGTCCATGTTGAATACTCTACCGGACATCAGAAAGACCTTTGACATGAACCTTGCTGTAACAACCATTGCACTCATCTCGAACTGATCCATGAGTGCTATACATGTTATCTTACCTTGTATGTTGTGACTGCTACATCTGAGTGGACTGCTTCACCAGAATATGTGTATGTCCTTAGTGTTGTGTGTTGCTAGCTGAGTTGGGACTGATCCCTTTCAACCTGGAACTCACCTTCACCTTTTTCCCCTCACAGTGAAAGAACCATTGACACAAGTACACTCACACTCACCAGGCATGCAAACCTCACTTCTCGAAGACAAAGCGAACCACTCTCCTGTGCTGACAAGCAAGAGTTGAGGAAAATCCTTAAGGCAATGGAAACCAGGCCATCATACTGATGGGACTCCCACACCAAACAATTTAAGGTCTAGTTGGGACTTCATACTGGGGTGATCCCCTGAATGTTGGCGGGTCCAGTACTGTCAACAAGATGATACAATTATTTGTTTGCATAGATCCAAATCTATAATGTCTAAGATTCCCTTGGATCTATTGTCACTGCTTGGAAAAATTTACTTGGCATTCTTGCTAAGTGAAAAACCTTTGCATGCTCCATCATGCTTCATGTACATATCTCGCAAACCTGTGACTTTTTTGCTAAAAACTTGCAAGGCTTTGTAGTTGAGGTGAGCAAGTCTTTAGTACCATAGCTCACTAGAGATAATACTATTGTGTACAAGAGCTTGTGTTGGGTGTCCCTTTGATTTAAAAATTCCTCCCTTTCAGACAAAAATCACATCGGTTGAATCTATAATTGAACCCTTAAGCCATAGAAGGACCTGGCCATCAAAAAACGATACTATGAAGTCCCGATATTCTAAAGTAAAGATAGAGGCAATTGGATGCAAATGAGAATACTAACCATGCAAATGTAATCTATGCAAGAGAATTCTTTAGAACAAACACATGATGATTCCAAATTAGCGAAAGAACAACAAGACTATTTCCCTTCACTAATCCAACTAAAGAACCAATCAAGTGTAAGTAAAGGAAATCATGTGAAAATTCCAAAGATAAAAAATAATGAAACTCAAAGGTGATTAACACTTAGACACAAAGAAAGTAAAAACATGTAAAAAATGTTAAGGAACTGATACAAATCTTTGAGCAATGACTAAAGGAATTCAAATTCAAAACACCCAAAGAAATACTTAAAATGAAAATGCTTGAATGAATGTTTTGAAATCAATTCTTAAAGTGTAGTTCTGATTAAACTTTAGTATTGGAATAAAAATGACTCTTGTTTTCAATTCAACACAAGAAGCACATCTCATCAAAACACTAATTATTGAGAAACCCTGCCTTTCAATCCTTGAAAATACACAAATATCAAGAAAACTCCTTCACAACACTCAATCAAACACACAAAGACTGACTAGAGTCATAGACAAATGTAATGAAACCTTACAAAAGAAAAATTCAGACTTTAATGAGAGGAAAATATATTTTTTCAAAAATTTCTTAGAGTATGCACGGGTAGACATTACAGTACGGTGTGCATGTGCATTGTTGCTAAAGGTAATCTGCATAGATCTATGCTCCATTTCTAAACATAACCAACATAGGTTGAGAAACTTAAAGGAAAAAAAGATGTATCCAAACAAATCACAAAATCTGAAAGATCATTAACTTGTCAAGACTTAGATAAAGCTATCAAAAAAATATCGAGAATACAAAATAAGGAGATGGAAGAGAACATGACATTCCATAGTATGGTCACCAATTTTCTAGGCAGATAAATCCCTTTTGCGAACAAGAGAAGTCTCCCTAGATCCTTGATGGAAATTAGAAACAAGAAGACAATTGAACAAAATCTTTCCATAATTTGGACTTTTTTGAATTATAAGTTTAAAGCCAATGGATGAGCCTATTACCTATTTTACGAAATGCTTGATGAATATCCCTTGTTGTGACTTGATGCAGTTCCTCAATGCTTGATAAGATATGCAACCATAAACAAGAAAAGGATCAAAATCATATGCGATATAATAATCTAAACAAACTTAACTTAATGATAAAGGAGATTAGGAGTTGAATTTTTCTTAATAAACACTTTAAACAGTTATAAACCATTCATCATTCCAATAAGATAATTCAATGGGGAAAGCGTTGATTTGTATTAATTAAAGATAAAGAAGAGCCTTACAACCTTCACCTTGATGCCGTGAGGTTCCTCCTAAACGCCTTCAATCTCCTCCTTAGATGATAATCTTTCCAATCTCAAACTAATAGAATAAGTTTATCTTCTCTGAGTTCTGACCCCCTTAATCCCTCTACCCTCTAGTCATTTTATAGGCCAAGAGGAAGAAGTTTCAAATCCAAAAGAGGAGGGAGATATCCCCTAATTCAAGGATTAGTTTTCCTTGAGGAAAGGGATTAAGATGCATCATATGAGGGTTATAGCTCAAATTGTCATCACCTAGAATATTTCAGTTGGGAAATATTTGACCAATTATGTTTCTAGAATGTACTTTTTACTTTTACTTTCTTTGATTCACTTGTGTGATCTATAGTGGTAGACATAACATAGTTCTGGGCTGTTCTAAGAGTTAATTCCAGCGAATGCATGGGAATATCTACGAAAATTAGTGCAGGTGATACTTGAGAAGTTGTGACAGCTATTTTTCCCAAATTTCCCATCTTCTTCAAGATATTTTTGGTTGTTTTACTTCTAAGGGAGTTTAATCAAACATGTTCATGGATGGTAAAAATACCCATAAACTGATGAAGTGTCATGGTGACAAATTGATGTGTAACATACAAATTTTTCTTTTTATAACGAGAGTGAATTACTATCGTAACAAAACATTAGTGTTAATCCTTGCAATCAGAGCAATAATCCATGTCCTTTAACTAAATATTATACCATTAAATCTTTGAAATGATAACAGGTGGCATACAAACTATTGAAAGCATTGAGTACCAAAATGTGCGAGAAAAGAAAAGTGTGCAAGCTAGCTATATATGGAAAAATTGTGCCAAGATAAATTCTTGCAGAGGTGTAGGAAACTATAGTGACATATATTGATTTCGGTGTAGAGTATTCGTCACCTAGTATTCAAAAAATAATTAGGGCTTTTCATATTATTAACATATATTCAGTGAATCAATGTGCAATCAAGCAATCACAAGTGCTTAATAACATTTATTTTGATGCATTGTGTAATGATTACTTGTTATAAACCTATCAAGAATATTGTATCCATCCATAATATAAAATAGTCATTTTGACATTTATTCATAAAATTGATGCGTAATCAACACATCATTCGAGTGCTTAATAAAATTTATTGCTTGTAAAAAAATTGAGAATATGCATAAGGCTCCGCAGTTAGTATCCACTATAGAAAATTGAAACGATATGCATACCCCCTTCATACACTTCTTTCACACATTTCCCAATTGGAAACAAAGTTTTGGAGAAATTTTACATAGCTTCAAGCAACCTTCCGCAACATGGATTATCATATATAAAAAATTAATTAAGACTTATTCTTACAATTAACAAAAGCTTCATTGCCAGTAAATGTAAGTCTATTCGACATTTATTTGGTGAATCGATATGTAATCAAGACATCGTTCAAGTGCCTGATAACATATTAAAATAATAATTACAGATTAATCCTATGATTAACAAAAACTCATTTTCCAGTAAACATAAGTCTTTTTGACATTTATTTGGTGAATTAATTTGCAATTAAGACATCATTCAAATGCTTAATAAAATTTACTCTAATGCATTGTGTAAGAATTACTAGTGGTAAACAAATCAAGAAGGTCATATCCATCTATATTATAAAATAGTATTTTTGAAATTTATTTGGCGAGTCGGCACATAATTAGGACAACATTTGTGTTTTGAATAATATTTACTGGTTGTAAACAAATCAAGAATGTGTACATGGATTTGCAACAATTTTTTATCCTGACAAATTGGAAGGATGTGTGAAAAAGGGATGTGTGCAAGAGAACATTTCCCCCCTCATTTACATACCTTCACATACATTACCCCTTTGCACATTTCAACTTCCTACAGTGCGTATTAATGGATATTAAAAAATTAATTAAGGCTTAATCATATGATTAACAAACATCTTTTCAAATCTTAATGGCAAGTATTATCGAAACCATAAGCATTCATACGAGAGTAATGGTGAAATCATCATATATTTAGAGCTTAAGTGAATGAAATCCTATTGAATTTTGCTAATTCTTCTTGTTTCTTCGGGCTACAAAGTTATGACATTGTTATGTTGTTTATAGTAAGAAGAAAGTATAACAAGTTCCTCTTGTCTAAAGGTTGTCTAGGTTAGAATGAATGAGAGAACAAAAGGCAACAAAATATGGACCCTCGTTTAGAATCTAGAAATGAAATGGAAGACGAAGCTTAAGTATTCTTATTTCAACATTGCAAAAAAAAGAACATGGCACAATATACATTATTTAGTAAACCCATAATATTTATGAAACCAAAGGGAAAATTTCAGTGCATAAAAAGGAATGAAGCAACAAGTTCAATTGACATCCTTGAGAACTCATTGCTTATAGATGTACTTGTTATCACCCCAAGAAACTCTCCTAGGTTTTATCTCAGAGATGCTCGGGAACATTACAAACTCAAAAAAATGTTGGAAATGGATGAATGGAAGGAATGATGCTTGTTCAAGCCAGATAACCACTTCTACTATGTTTAACTCTAGACATGGGTGAACACCCCCAGACTACAAGGCTTTAGACCACCAATTACTCACATTTTAAGGAATAGGTGAACATGGAGAATACTGACCACACTAGCAGATGCACAACACCATGTGATGGCCAACTGCAACCAGTAAGAGGTTTGCAAATCTATTTCCTAAAGCACAGATCGGATGACAGGTCTCTGGCACTAAGTAAAAAGAAACCTGCATAACACATTCAATAATACATACAAGATTCTAACACAGAGGTGGGATGACATCCCCTCTAATGTTGAATATCAAGAGCACATGAATAAATGCATAACAGGCACAACCTAGAACAAAGAAAAAGTGGAAAGTGAGCAATCAAAAATAAAAGAAGCTTGTATTAGCTGAAAATGATGACCAGACGCGCAAGTATCACAGTAGTTACAGTCTCCAGAAATTGAATCTTACATCAAAACCAAAACCATCAACACTATTACATTCTAATTTCTGGATATATATAGAGGTTGATTACAAAAATATCTGCTATCCTATGCTTGGAGGGGTCATAATGGACCACCAACCACATTAACTATTTGATAAAAATCTCTGCTACAATCTGATGCTTGAATGAATATATTTGACATTTTTTGGTACTTGGATGCCCTTCCTAAGCAGGTAGAACGTCCTATGGAGGAATGATCCATAATTGATAAATGTTGTGAACTGCTCGAGGAGTGTCCTTTTTTTCTTCGACCATAGTTCTCTTGAATGAGGTAGTTGAAGAGTAACTATGGTGGGTACAGGTAGTTGGCTACCTTCATCCTTCAGATGCATGGAAAAATCAATGAACACGGACTTCATGGCAGGTGGACGGACTAAACGAAGGAACAAGGCTGATATTCAGATGTGCAGATGGATGGTGAAGATTTGCTTGTAGAGGAGTATCGAGAGGTATGGATGTGGAATAGGTGAGGGTCGTTGGATCTCATACAGGTAGATCCGATGATCAGCGGGGGCGAAAAATGCATAGGCAATAACAAACGAAATACGTGCCAAAAGGGCAATAAGTGGTATCCCTGCACTGCTTATTGGATTCGGGCATAATTCGTATGTGAAGGCGCGACGCAATGGAACTGTGACGTGTGGTGGATGTGACGGCAGGAAACTTGCTTTCCCTGTGGGATAATGGGTGTGCAGGTCTCGGCAGCTGGGAAAGCACACAACGTCATATCTTGCGGGAAATGATTAGAAGGCTTAGGCTAAAGCACGTGCTTTTAATTGATATGACGGGGAAAAAGACCCTGCGGGTAGTGCTTTTTTACAAGGCATGCGGCTATATGGGTTTAACACCATCAATACCTAGGGCCAAACTAAAATGGGGCTCAAATGAATTTCGGGGGTTTATGGAGAAATTTAGAGGAAAACGAAGGAAAACAATGGTAGCGGGAGTTATAAGGGTATAGATAAAATGAAGGGGCAAGGATAAAATGAACTATTACGAGCTCCCTTCTTGCAAAAACACCACGACCAAGGTGTCCTTGATCCTCAAAATTTTCAAACATGTAGCAGAGCTAACAATACTCTTTATGGCAAGAGCATTTATGGTACTTTTTGTCTTATCTGCTTAGTTATTGCCTTGTTGTGAACAAGGACAATGAAGAAGTTGAGAGACACCTATAATTTAATACAAAAAGAGGTAATTTATTATGATTGTAGTTTATTTAATACTTAAAGCTAGCAACCATTAAATGTAATAAATTAGAAAATAGGGTGATAACAACTCCAAAGTTTCTTCCAAGAAACACATAAATATGTGTAAAGTAAAGGAGTTAATATGATATTTCTGTTTACTAAGGTTGTGTACATATGAACAAAGGTTTATGAATATGGTTTACACTTTTTGGCAAGTGCATGAGTTAGCAACGAGAAAAAAGCAGCTCAATCGAGTTGCTTGAGGGCTTAAAAATTTACCTCATATCCTAAGATGATTCTTAAACAAATCATAAGAGACAAACATGATGACTGGAATATGATCATCTCATTCATGAATGATCTCCAACATAACTACTGGAAAACGTAGGACAAATTATCGAGTATACAAAGTAGTCAGTGATGTTTATAGGAAAGCCTAGACCAATTTGAAGGTATTTTGGATCACGTGGAGAAACATGTACACTGTGTGTTTCAACCTACATTGTTACTTGGTTCAGGACTAAAGAATCTTGTTCGGTAACTATCCTTGATAATTAATGACTCTTAGTTGTGTACTGATCCTAAAATTTTTTTAGTTCTATTTTCCCTTATGTTTCTAGACAATGAAACAATTTTTGTTAATTTGTAATGTCTTTTTGTTAACTACCTATAGTCCAATAAATTTGGTAAGAGTGAGGCTGGTAAGATTTTGTCAAACTATTCTCGACAATGTAATATTTTTTCATAAATGAAAACCCAAGATTCATAGAAACTTGATACATTTTATATGTTGGAAAAAATTAATGCATATTATGAGTTACATACATGTAACACAAACATAGAGCCGCAATTTCATCATAATTATATAATTGGAGGAACTTATTACTTGTGTGATGGAAGAATCAAGGCATGTGACTATGCACGGAGATAAAGTTTCTTCTAACCTAAAGAAACATAGCATGTGGATGAAAAGCATGAAGTTCCGAACCTAATTTTTAAATTATAAAAAGGCATTAAACACTGATTAATATTATGTCATGAAATCATTTGTAATGACAATAGGCAACATAGAAACCTTTGGTAGCAATGAGTACCATAGTGTACAAAAAAAGACATATGCCATAAAGCAATCCTTTGGAGTAGAGTGTTTGGGAAAGAAGCAGTGCGCATAGTAAAAATGTATGGAACAAGCATATCAAGAAGGAAATGCCTATAGATGTGCAGAAGTTGGAGTGTGTGTGAAGGAAACATCAAAATAAACATGTAAATATTTGACAAAAGTCTAGTCAAAATAAAACATTAGCTACTAATGAAGCAAGTTGTCGAAGTATATGCTATTAAGCACCCAAACGATGTCCTAATTATGCCTAAATTAACTGAACAAACGCCGAAAACAATTACATTTATGGACAAGGGAGCTTTAGATAATTGTAATGTTAAGCCTTAATTAATTTTTTAATATGTTCTAGTCTTCGGCAAAGGAGTTTAATTGAGCTTATGTTACATTTCGTCAAAACATTGCTACAAAATGAGAAAACATGTGTATCAAATAACGTGAAAAATGTATTTTTGAAATGTCAAGAAGAAGTGTGGAGAGGGGGAATCTGTGTGGAGGTGCAGATGTGGGGGAATAAAGGTTCTCTTTTACATACCCATCTTCTACACATCGTTTCAATCTGCTAAGAGTAAATGTTGTTAAGCACTTGAATGATGTCATGATTACACGTTGATTTTCCAAACAAATTCCAAAACGACTTATATTTACTAGAAAAAGAGATTTTGTTAATCATATGATTAAAGCCTTAATCATTTTCTTAATATGCCGTGATTTTCACCATGAGAAGTTGGTTGAGTTTATGTGAGGTTGGTTGAGTTGTTATAGAACATTAAAATATATTTATCAATAATGTGAAAATTAACCATTTTGTAATGTTCGAAAAAAGTGTGCTAAGGGGGAATGTGCATGGAGGTTCAGAAGTAGAGGGATAAAGGTTCTCCTACACAAATGCCTCTTTTGTTGATCCCTTATTCTATACAAAAAAAAAAATTAAAAATTTTCCATCCTACAAAGTTAAGTTGCGAAACTAGTTTTAAAATTCCAATTTAAAATTAGTTTAAAGTTTATGAATTTAGTTAATCATAGGATTAACTATTTTTTTTTAAATATATGCTACTTCGCAACACGGGAAGTTAATTGATCTTATGTGAAATTTCACTAAAAAATTTCGTGGAATGAGAAAATATGTGTCAAATACTATGAAAATTGATGTTTTAGAGTGCATAGAAGAAGTGCACAAAGGGAGAACGTGCGTAGAGGTGTGGATGTGAGGGAATGATCTGAAAATCACTCGTGAGTGATCTTTGTTAAATAACTAATGAATGAAGGTATTACAGACTCATGTGTTGGTGTGTGTCTATGTTATTTTAGGCAACGAATTGATTAGATTGCAAAATACATAGACACTGGAAAATGGAAAACAGTAAGGGAAGCAAAGAAAGCAAATACAAGAAGACAACACATTAATAAGGAGTTACCCCTATTCTCCAGGGATACGTCTCCGGTCCAACTTTTAGTGGTGGCCTTCTTTTATTGTGTCTTTAAAGCAGATATTTACAATGAGGAGCTCAACTTGAGTCTCCTGAAATAGATAATGCTTGGTAGGGTGGTTCTTGAATTCCCCAAGCCACTAGAGTGCACAAACTCTTTCCTTACCAAGTCTCGACCTCTCTGGTCTTCAATGGGATGAGTCCAATGTGGTGCTCAATTCCTGATAGATGTCCTCACAGGGATCACTTGAACCTCTCAAGCCTTCTATCTGCTCAATGCTGCGTTATGCTGCAAGTCAGCTCGGTTCTCTGTTTCTTTTCTGGCTCTTGCTTTACTATCTCTCTTGTCTTTTTTTCCACTGTTCTCTTCTCTAATTCTTCCTGTTCTATTTTATGTCTATTCATGGGTTAAAGCCAATCTGTTCTTGACTATTCACTTCGACTTCAGCCCCTTCAGATCGCTTGTTGCTGTTCGTTTAGAGTTCCCTGCCTCTGCGTCATCACGAACGTCCCACAAGGAAGTGGCCACTTGTCCTCTTATGAACTGAGCCAGCTCTTTCTCAATGGTACGGTATTTTGGTTACATTGTGTAATGATTCATCCACCAACTCATCGGTCAAATAAAACTTTAGACTTTTATATGCTGTAGCTTAATTCCCTTGTCAAATTCGGTTTCCCATCGGGCACAATCTTTGCCATCAGATCTAGAGCCCCTAGATCCTACGGTGTTCGCTCTTATCACGCGGTTGACTTGTTCGATCATTAGCTCGTGATGAGAGGCAGTTTTCTCTGTCATCTGCTAGACATGCGTCATGCAATGTATGGAATTTCTCATTTTCTGCCAAATCCGCTTACCACCCAATATGCCTCTGATATTCCACTAGTTTTGGAGTGCGGGGCCCACCTTTTGCTTTAGTACTTTCCCTACTGTCTCCCAACTTCCCATGCGACCGAGTGCTCGGTGCCTTTCCTTCTCGAGGGGTTTTGCCCAACGATGCATGATTAGCGCTTAGAAACAACCTCTGTTTTCTGATCCGGACTTCCTAACTGCCAGTTTTCATCTTTCGTGGTCTCCATGGGCCTCGGTTAGCACGCTTTGGCTGAGGTCCTTGTCGTTCCTTGCTAGCTACAAACTGCCACTGTCCAGAGGTCTTCTTGATAGCTCTTTGTTCATAAATTTGAAGTGTGTTTAATTTGATATAGTCATAACACTTTTCTAGTTTTCATGGATCCAATTCAGATCACGGCCTTCCCACTGAAAAAGATTTTGGACCACCAAAAGTTGGTTTTCAAGCATCGACTAAGTGAGGGTACAATTGTTTCACTTGTCCAATCTCTATAAACTTTGCACTGCTCGGCTTTGAAACCTTGAGCCCAATTCTGAGGTACTCAACATCTCCCCTGTGTGTCGTCCTCACCTTCCTATCCAAAACTATGTCTTCCTGCAATTCATTAAGATATTCAGGTAGTAGGTCATCAATAGAAGGCAAATGACTCTGCTCTTCGGGATCTTCAACTAGCAAAGGTTCAAACAATCTCAAGCAATCTGCATTTACGACTGAGTAGATGTGCGTGTAAGCTGGTAGATCAAGGTGAAAAGCATTCTCACCAATCTTCTCAAGTATCTTGAAGGGTCCATACCTGATAGGCTTCATCTTTTTACCTTCACCTTGCATCCTGTCTTTGCTGATATATAGCCAGACTTGGTCACCAACTTGGAAACTATGCTCCATCCAATGCTTGTCATGCCTTGCCTTGTATTTGGCTTGGCTCTTTTCTAGCTGTTCTTGTACTTCCTAGTGGATCTCTTGGATTTGTTCAATGAACCTAGTTGCCCTATCCACATCAATGTGTCCCTCAACTTTGGTGTCTTTACCAAAGACAAAATCCAAAAGAGACCTTGGTGTGAAACCAAAATAGGTCTCAAAAGGAGATCTCTGTGTAGAAGAATGTTTTTCTCTGTTGTAAGCATGTTACACATAACATAAATGTTCATCCCAAAGCTTAGGATGCTTGCTGCAATATCACCTGAGTAACTGGATCACTGTCCTGTTAACTACTTCTGTTTGGCCATCAGTTTGTGGATGAAAAGTTGTGCTTTTCTTCAGTTTGGTGTCCATCAATTCCCACAGACTTGAACAAAACTTCCCCACAAATCAGGTGTCTTGATCAGATACAATGGAAGTGGGTAATCCAAAATGAACCCATACATGTTCAAAAAAATAGTTTTGCAGTTTGTTCAGCTATAATCTGGTTATTACAAGGTATCAAAATACACATTTTGCTGAACCTGTCCACTACAACATATAGATAATCATGACCTTTCCTAGATTTAGGCAGTCCTCCAAAAAAATCCATGGAAACACTTTCCCAAGGGTGAGAAGGAACTGGTAATGGAGTGTACAAGCCTAGTTTTCTATTGTTGGGCTTGCTTTTAGCACACATAGTACACTCTCTTACATATCTAGAAATTGTCTTGTTCATTTTTGGCTAATAACAAAATCTTTGCAGTTGTGCAACTGTTTTACTTACCCCAAAGTGACTTGAAATTAGAGAAGTGTGTGCTTCTCGAATTATCTTTAATCTTTCAGTTTGTGAAATGCATAACTTCCCACAATGATACAAGAGTCGATCCTTTACATGATAATCCAATTCTTCTACTCGTTTTCCTTGACTTAAAGTTGCATATACATCTTTAAAGTCTATATCTTGAGCATATTGTTCAATTTAACTGTCATGTAACATAGAATTATGCTTAAGTATATTAGATGCATTTATAATGGGTCTAGATAACATATCTACAACTTTATTACGTATGCCATTTTTATATCTGATGACTAAATGAAACTGTTGTAGAAAACCCATCCATCTATAGTGTCTTGGTTGCTGCAACTTAGTTTTGGAGTGTAGATATTGAAGTGGTTGATGATTAGTATGTATTATTGTCTCTTTGCCCATTAAGTAATGTTTCCAATTTTTCACACTCTGTACTAATGCATATAATTCTTTATCATATGTAGGATAGTTAACTACTGTAGAATTAAATGTGTCAGCATGATAACATATGGGTTTACTGTGTTGTGTCAACACTACTCCCATGGCATAGTCACTAGCATCCATTTGGATCTCAAATGGTTTTTAAATATCAGGTAGTGCTTGTAGAGGTGCTGTACTAATATTTTCTTTCAAGGTGTCGAAGGCTTTCTGCTGTTTGCCTCCCCACTGAAACACCTTGTTCAGTCTTGTTAAAGCATGTAAGGGAGCTGCAATTGAGGAAAAGTTAGAAATGAACTTTCTCCAATATTGTGTTGCTCCTAAGAAGCTTCTAACTTCTGTAGTAGATTTAGGTTTAGGCCAGTTCACAATGACTGCCATTTTAGAGGCATCTATCTTCAATTCACCACCCCCTACTATATGACCCAAATAATTCAGAGATGTTTTTCCAAATTCACATTTTGAGAGTTTAACATAAATTTTTTATCTTTTCAAAACATCTAGTGTCCGCTTAACATGATTTAAGTGTTCTTCCCACATTTTTCTAAATATCATAATGTCATCTAGATGTACAGAATAACAAAATCATTAAGAAAAGTTCTAAGTACATCATTCATTAATCTGATGAAAGTAGCAGGAGCATTAGTTAAGCCAAAAGGCATAACCAACCACTCATACAATCCCTGCTTTGTTTTGAAAGTAATCTTCCATGAATCTTGTTTTGCAACTCTAACCTGATGGTATCCACTATGCAAATATAGCTTGGAGAAATAAATAACTTCTTTCAATTGATCTAAAAGATCATCTATGCGAGGAAGGGGATAACGGTTTTTGATTGTTATCTTATTCAGTGCTCAATAATCAATGCACATTCTCCACGAGCCATATTTCTTTCTCACCAAAATGATCAGTGACCCAAATGGTGATGTGCTAGGTCTGATGAACCCTTTATCGAGCAACTCTTGCACCTGCTTCTTGATTTCTGCATTCTCTAAAGTGGACAACCTTTTATACTTGTGGCTGCAATAGTTGTTTCATCTCCCGAGTCTGACCCCAAATCTTTCTGAATAGTTGCAACAACCTTCTTCTTCTTACCCTCAAACTTCTTAGGTCTCAGCTTTGGATGCAGAATCCAACAATGCTCATCATCATGCCCATCCTTTTTACAGTTAGTGCATGAAGCCTTGCTTTTCACTGCAGTGTTAGCCTTCCTTGCTTTCCATTTTTGCTTTCTTTTCTCCTTATTCTTGCTTGCAGTGGGTTGGGATGGTCCCCCAACTTCTAGACTTCCATTCTTTCCTCTAGATTCTAGATGAGTAACTTGTACAGATACCTCATCTATACTAGTGGGATTAAACATGAGGATAGTGTGCCTCATGTAGTTGTGTAGACCACCAATGTACTTCAACAAAGTCTCAAGTGAGTCTATTGAGATTCCTAGAATTAATGCTCTCTTTCTAAATTCTTGAGTGTATCCCTGTATACTTTGCCCTTTCAACTGTCAAAGAGTTTGCCAACTCATCATGGCTTGCTGCATGTAGGCCAATGGATAGAACTGCTTTTTGATTGTAGAAACAAATTCACTCAATTAACTATTAATAGCTCCATGTTTTCACATTCTTTCTTCTCAAAATACAAATCACATTGCCCTGATGATGGACCCACTAAGTTAGTTCGAAACGTTGGTTTCAAAACTGTTCACAGGCTTTTCCACAAATATAAAAATTCTACCAACTTGTATGGACTCTCTCTTTAACACCATTAAGTCCGACCATGGAAGGGACATAATGAACAATGCTCTAAATTATGAGAAGCTGAGAATTTCTAGAGCTAGAAACCTATCGAATCTCATATTTCTAAAATAATGTAGAGATGAAAACCTCACTCCAAATTTCGCCAAATGCAGCCATCCCCTTAAACGTGGTTAGAACATTTCTATCTTCAATAAACTTAGTAAAACCCTCATCAGACATGAAATCAAATTCACCATATTTCGATTAATTAAAATATCTGAAAACATTATGGGTTTGCATCTCCAACTATCATCAGCTCTTCACTTTGATCTTTGGCAGATATTAGAAGCCTTCGCCTTCACCAAAGTTGAAAGGATTCTTGATTACACATTCGTAAAGAAAACCAATAAACTTAAAACCCTAAGAAACAATGACTTGAACAATAACGCAAAATATATACTAAAAAATCTGCCCACAACTCAGGTGCATCAGAATCCCAACTGGTATTCCAACTCGGCGTTAGTCCTGGTCACACACAGCCCCTCCCAACATCATTCTCCCCCAAAATCACACCTAGCCACCAATAATTACTGTGCTCTCTCCAACAATTCACCCTCCCACACACAAGTTATAAATCTCTCCACGCAGAAAGAAGGAAATTATTACAGCCCACCCTTGGATCCTTCCTCTCAGCATAATACTGCTCAACACCCTGGCAACCGTGCTCCCATCATGCAATTTGACAACAACTGGACAATGCAGGATGAAACCATTAGTTCAACATCTCTGAACAATCCAGATCCTCGCAATTCTTGGCAGAAAAAAATCTAGCGACAATAGTTCTATCTTCATTGCCACCTACATAGATTACCCCCCATCCAATGCTTAATTGGATAACTCAGTGCAGAAAATTAATGAAGCACCCCATGCTGCTGCCACTGACTACATCAAGAAATCGACAAATTCAGTAAACAAAACTGGAAATTCAATTAGAAACTCAACTATAATCAACCTCTCAAAGCTGACATTAGATGTTAACCTGAAATAACTGCTAGAAAAAGGTCTAAATTTCGCTTTATCTCTAGAGAAAATTCCTGTAAATGAGATCATAAGCAACATTGAAGTCATCATAAAAAACATAGATCAAAATGTTGCAGAAGAAATAAGACAGGACATTGCCAAAATTCTCAGAAATGTCAGACCGCCTCCTAGCAACATCTCCAAAAAAGAATCCAAAGCTTTTAAAAACATCAAGAAAACCAAAAACATTATAAATTTAAAAGCAGACAAAGGAAATGCCACAATTATAATGGATAGGGCAAACAATGTTAATTAGATGGAAGAACACCTTAACAAGAGTGGCTACTATAGAGTTCTTAACAATGACCCTAGCAACAAAATCCTTCCCCAAGTTAGTAACAAAGTCAAAAACTCATCTCTTGATTCAATTACTAAGAACAGGTTAATCCATAATAACGCCATCATCCCTAGAATATATGGTGTGCCTAAAATCCATAAATCTGGAGTTCCATTGAGACCCATAGTGAACACTATAGGATCACCCACTTACTGGTTAGCAAATACCTTGCCAACAAACTTAGACCTTTATTCGGTAACACCCCCTCTTACATCAAAGATTCTGCTTCTTTCATAGATTGGATTAAAAACCTAGAAATTAGTGACAATGACCTCTTGGTTAGCTTTGACGTAGTATCTCTTTACACTATGATTCTAGTAGATGAAGCCATAGAAGTATTGAAGAAAATCACAGACCTTGAAATTGTGGAACTAGTAAGCATTTGCCTTAAATATTAATACTTCAGTTTCAAAGGAAAAATCTATGAGCAAACTCATGGTGTTGCTATGGGCTCTCCTTTATCACCACTAATTTCCAACTTATACATGGAACATTTCGAACAAATGGCCCTTAAATCTTTCCCCTTTACCCCTAAAGAATGGAAAATTTATGTAGATGACATTTTTGCTAAATGGAGCCATGGCTTAGATAAACTTAATGAATTTTTATCACACATAAAAATCCTCTCTGAACATGTTATCACTGACAAAATTTCAATGCCAAATGTCTTACATTTGTTTGATGGTAAAGGTCGGTGCTAGTCTAAGTTTGAATTTTTGTTTGCCTTAGAGTCTTGAGTCAACTATGTATTCTCACCCATCACTGGTCATTCTCAGTCATCCCCGTCTTATAGCCATGTGTGAAACTGTGCATGAGTTACAATGTGTCACAAAGCTTTTTAGGTTATTTTGTAGCTCATGTGATAATTTTAAAGTGTTTCTGTAGCACATAAAGCCTTTTTGTAATTTCGCAGCGCATAAAGCCTTTTTGTAATTTTGCAGGGCAATATGTTTTACGCTGCGCTACAAAATTGGGGATTTGTTCAAATCCATAGCAACTGTCATGCAAAATAGCTATGCGGTGGATGTATTTTACAGGTGGCATACTCTCAAGCTCCTGCGTGTATGTTTGTCATCAATTCTGAATCTTGAAGCCTCAAAGTTCATGTAGCTGTGAGTACATGCTCACACGTTGGTGGCCAGAGCACGATATGCAGATGTTGAACTAAATGTATAAAATTATGCTAAATGAGAAGTTTCATTACTTCAAATGGAAATCCAGACTCTGCAAAAGGTTGTATGCTACAGAGAAGAAGATCCTTTCTAAATTGAAGGAAAACGAAGAGACTCCAGAAGCGCTGACGAAAGCAGAAAAGTTAAAGAAGGGGCTGTTTGATCTTCTACACGAGATTGTTCTAATCTGAGATCCAGAAGATCCAGGGAAATTCTATCCTCGATTCAGTCTTGAGGAAACAACTAGTTTCAGAGAATTAGATGATCAGAGTAAAAATGTTCTAAAAGGAATGTACTATGATTACTATTTTCATCGGCAAGAGAGCCTTTGGCGACAGAATGTGTTGAAAAAGTTTCCAGTTCTATTAAATTCTTCAGACATGTTGGCATGTGGAGAAGATCTTGGGATGATTCCAGCTTGTGTGCATCCTGTTATGCAAGAATTGGGTTTAATTGGCCTCCGCATTCAACGGATGCCTAGCGAATCTGATCTAGAATTTGGTATCCCTGCAAACTATAGCTATATGATGGTGTGTGCCCCATCATGTCATGATTGTTCTACCTTACGTGCTTGGTGGGAAGAGGATGAGGGAAGACACATTCGTTTCTTCAGGAATGTGCTAGGGTAGAGTGAAGTACCACCTAGTCAGTGCAATCCTAAAGTTGCCCGTGCAATAATTGAGCAGCACATCGAAGCTCCATCAATGTGGAAAATTCTTCCACTACAGGATCTTCTAGCATTAAAGGAAGACTATAGCAAACTACCAGCAACTAAGGAGACAATCAATGACCCAACGAATCCTAAACACTATTGGTGCTTTTGTGTACATATTGGTCTGGAGTTGCTCCTTGCAGATTACGAGTTTCAGAGGATTATTAAAGATATGGTTAAGAGTAGCGGTAGAGCATATCCTCAAGGGGAAAAAGGTGATATTCAAAGTGACGCAGATGAAATCACGTGCTCATGAAAGGCAACTCAGACATGCCAATTATTCTACAGTCAGCTCTTGTTTAAAACTTGTATTTCATTTCCCAGTTGCTTTACCGGAAGTACAATGGAAACTTTCTTGTTAATCTGTTGGGAAAATTGAAGGGGTATGAATATTCATCAAGTGATCAATTTGTTCCTGTGGGTGGTCTTGTTTATTACATCACTCCACCTTCCAGCTTGGCGGATATGGCAACAAATCCTTTTCATGCTCTGTTCTATTTAACTTTTATGCTGACAGCCTGCGCTCTATTCTCAAAGACATGGATTGAGATATCTGGCTCCTCTGCAAGAGATGTGGCAAAGAAAGGATTTGGAGTGTTAGATCCTCATGTTTCATCTGCCTGTCACAACCTGGCAGAGTTGTACAGAATGAAAAGAATGTTTGCGAAAGCAGAACCCTTATACTTGCAGGATATTGAGCTATTAGAACTATCATTGGGCCCTGAAGATGTGCGTGTTGGTTTTGCTTTGCATAACCTGGGAGGATTCTATCTTCTGCAACGGAAACTGGAACAAGCTCGCACTTGCTATGAGTGAGCTCTTAAGATCAAGAGGCGTATCTTAGGTCTAAATCACTCAGATTACGTAAACACTATGTTTCATCTTGGAGAGGTGTGGCGGCTTCAAGGAAATCTAGGTGATGTAGAAGTTCTTATTCGGGATTCCATAAGGATTCTGGAGGAAGGTAGGTTGGGACAGTTTCAATTAACAATAAGGCGAATGGGTCATCTTGCTAAGATGCTTTTGGAATCAAACCAGCTTCAAGAAGCAGAGAATTTGCAACTGAATCTTGTAGAGAAATTGCGAGATCTACGTCCCAGCCACTGCATCCATCCTCAAGTTGAAATTAAAAGGGATGACGGATAAAATGAGATTCGGATTTTCTCAGATTCTGGAAGGCTTATGAAGCCTCTTTTTATTGTTAAAAATCAAAGGCTCTGCATATCTAAACGGCATCTTGAGAAATTTAAGAAAAGCAACAAGCTTTTCAAATATCTTATGGAAACGAACATTATGGAATTGTTGGGTGTTGAAGAAGAAGAAGATGCTCAAATTACTAGTTGGGAGACTTCCAATCATGGTTAAATCACATCTTTCCCATTTGTATGGTCTCACTCCTAAGGAGCTACTTGCAGAGGGCGATTGCTTATAAAAGATCTCGGGACAAAAGGCAAACTATTTTAAATAAAACAACAGTTTCGTAGCGCGCTACGAAACTGCTGTAGATGATGTTTAAAAAAAAAAAAAAAAACGCAGACAGACAGTTGATTTCATGAGTGGGAGTTTTTGAAATGGCACACCTGTCCATCAAAGAAGCCTCCAGCATATCAGGAACGTGGTAATGCCATGTATTATCGGGTTATTAAAGACTTAAAGGACCTACTTTGTACTCGGTGATGCTAGGTGATGGAGGACCACAACCGAAAGTTTAGGGATATTCTCAGCCAACATGGAGTGGATCAAAGCCTTCAATATCCAAAGCCAACATGGAATATTAATTTCTCATCTCATGCCATCTCAGCCAAATGAAAAGGAAACTAGGTGTCAAAGCTGCAAGGAGGAATCATTCTACGAAGGAGATAGAGTTAGAGTTATAATTAGATTAGAACTCTTTAGAACTTCTGTTAGTGGTTGTTGTATTAAATAAGTTTGTTAAAAACAGATAAGGGTCATTAGTGACAGTCATCGAGCTCCCCATGCTGGAGGAGGAAATCAAAGTAGTAGAAGTTATGTTTCTAATATAGCTGAATCATCTTGGTAACAAGGGTTGGATATTTTGAGAAACAAGACTAGCTTGGCTTGTGTAAAAAACCCAGTTTAGTAATAGAATTTGCTTCTTATCTTCTCAGATCCTTACAAGTCTTCAAATGCTCAAGATATTGGTTTTGCTCTATGTTTTATATGTTTAACAGTGTTGAAACACAATCACTCAGAATTCACTTACCCTGCTCTGACTTCATGTGTGTATTTGTAAACTGAGGTTCTATGAGAATGTGTTTGAGTGTTAAACATTACATGCCCTGACTCTATGCATGAGCAGTGTTATATCTTACTGAATATGATCAACTCCATAAGCCCAATGGAAGTCTTTGAAATGTCTGTCCAACCAACCTGTTTATTAAATTTACTTTACTAGAGTTAGCCCTCTTATCAACAAATAGAATTAATAACTTTTTTGAGAGAGCCCTCTCAGGCTAGGGAGGCTAATCCTTAGTCTAAAGATTGGTCTGAAACAATTACACAGAGTCTATCTAATCAGCAGCTCTTCAGTACTTGATTTTGTGATAACAGAACACATAAAATTCACTATTGAAATTGAAAAAGACAACCAACTCCCCTTCCTAGATGTCCTCCTTACCAAGAAAAATGGTAAACTAAGCCACCAGGTCTTCAGGAAACAAACTCACACTGACAAATATCTTCATTCAAATTCCCACCACCATCCGAAGCAAAAAGTCGGTGTCATCAAAACCCTAGTTACTAGAGCTTCTAGAATCTATGACCCTAAACATTTAGAGGAAGAACTTAACCATCTCTACAAGGTCTTTATAAACAATGGCTATCAGAAAAACATTATCCAAAAAATAATTAAAGAATCCATAGCCAAAACCCAAAAAAAAAAAATCTTGAAAACCCTAGAATCTCCTTACCCTATATAAAAGGAACCACAGACGAAATTGCCAAAATTCTCACCAATCATAACATCATGGTTGCCTTCACACCCCCAAACACCATAAAAAACTAGCTGGATTCTGCCAAGGACTTAATAGACCCAAAAAATCACAAAGGAGTATATTGGGTTCCCTGCTAATGTGGAAAAGTATATATAGGTGAAACAGGGAGATCCTTTGGCATTAGGTTAAAATAATATATTAATGATATTACAAGAAACAAGTCAGAAAAATTAGGTCTGGTAGAGCATGCATGTTCTTCCTCACACTATATTTGTATGGAACAAGCAAAATTAATTCACAAGGAAGACCATTATTTAAAAATAAGGGTGAAAGAGGCAATTGAAATTGAAAAACATCCAACAACATGAATAGAGACGATGGAGTAAAAGTAAGTAACACATGGAAACCCTTATTAAATAAAATAAAAAAGTAGTAAATACAGATACACAAACATTCATAAATTAATTAATTAAAAACTCTTTTAATAAAAATTTAATAAGTCAACAATAAATAAACCTTCAAACATAAACTTGAAATTATATACATTACTACATAAGCAAAGAAATTAAATATATATACGAATAGAATCAATAAAATAATAATAATAATAATAAATTGTCAATAAATAAATTTAAATATATACATAATCAATAAATAATTAAACTAAAAAAAAATAATTATTAATCAGTTAGTCATTTAAAAGTCGACAATAAAAGAAGACATCAAATATTTTTCTCAATTAACTATTAATAGCTCCATGTTATCATGCTTTCTCTTCTCAAAATACAAATCACATTGCCCTGATGATGAACTCACTAAGTTAGTCCGAAACGTTGGTTTCAAAAACTGTTCACAGGTTTTTCCACAAATATAAAAATTCACTCTAGATAGAGATAGTCTTACCATGTCTTTTCATGTCAGCTTGGGTCCTGCCTTCCCACCAAACTAAGGCAGTGCCTCTAAGGCGTAGGATTGCCAGTTGAATCTTGGTCTTGTCTGAATCGATATTCTTCACCCTGCAATAAACATCAATTTTTCTAATCTAGTTGTCCAACTTTTCTGCATTCAACTCTCCATCGTATATAGGTAAATCAAATTTGACATCTAGTTTAGTCAAAGATGCTTTCTTTTTGTGTTCAGGGCTATTAGGAGGCGTGAGAAAGCTTTCTTCTTTCCCTTTGGCTTTTGAATGGTCATGAAAATGAGACTCGTCTTCTCCTTGGTCTTGTTTAGAGCCTCATGAATCTTCATCCTTATGTTTTCTAAAGTCCCTATACATTTCCTCTACCATGGACTTTATGGCTAGGACACTATCTAAGAATTGAGGGTCTGGCCCTATAGAAACTTCCTCTGACATTGCCTTCCAAGGATAGACTCTCCAAATTTCAGGATTAGTTTCAACCAACTCTCATTCTCCTAATTTGAGCTTTGATCTAGTTAGCATTCAACAACTAAATCCAACACAAGCTTGTCTAACCTTAACAGCCTAGAGCTCTAATACCACTTGATCCGAAAATCACTCGTGACTGATCTCAGTTAAATAATTAATGAATGTAGGTATCACAGACTCGTTCTAGTGTGTGTCTATGTTATTTTAGGCCACAGATCGATCAGATTGCAAAATACACAAATACTGGAAAATGGAAAAGAGTAAGGGAAACACAGTAAGAAAATAAAAGAACACAACACATTAATAAGGAGTTCACCCTATTCTCCAGGGCTATGTCTCTGGTCCAAATTTTAGTGGTGGCCTTCTTTTATTGTGTCTTTAAAATAGAGATTTACAATGAGAAGCTCAACTTGACTCTCCTGAAACAAATAATGCTTGGTAGGGTGGTTCTTGAATTTCCCAAGGCACTAGAGTGCACAGACTCTTTCCTTACCAAGTCTTGAACTCTCTAGTCTTCAATGGGATGAGTCCAATGTGGTGCTCAATTCCTGACAAATGTCCTCACAAGAATCACTTGAATCTCTCAAGCCTTCTGTCTTCTCGATGCTGCCTTATGCTGCAGGTCAGCTCGACTCTCTATTTCTTTTCTGCCTCTTTCTTTACTGTCTCGCTCGTCTTTTTTTCCACTGTTCTCTTCTCTGATTCTTATTGTTCTCTTTTTTCTCTGTTCATGGCTTAAATCAAATCTGTTCTTGACTGTTTTCTTCCTCTTCCACCCCTTCGGATCTCTTGCTACTGTTCGTTTGGAGTTCCCTACCTTTGCGTCATCAGCAATGTCCCACAGGGAAGTGGCCACTTATCCTATTATGAAATATGCTAGCTCTTTCTCAACAGTTCGATATTTCAGTTACGCTGTGTAATTATGCATCTGCCAACTCAGTGGTCAATTAGGACTTTAGACTTTTATATGTCGTGGTTTAATTCCCCCGTCAAATCCGGTTTCCCATTGAGCGCAATCTCTACCGTCAAATTTGGAGCCCCCAGATCCTAGGGAGTCTACTCTTATCGCGCGATTGACTTGCTTGACTGTTAGCCCGCGATGAGAGGCAATTTTCTCTCTCATTCGCCAGACACATGTTGTTTAATGTATAGAATCACTCATTTTCTGCCAAGTCCGCTTACTACTCAATATGCCTCTGAAATTTCGCCAGTTTTGGAGTGCAAGGCCCGCCTTTTCTTTAGCACTTTCCCTATGGTCTCCCAGCTTACCATGCGATCGAGCGCTCGGGGACTTTCCTTCTCTAGGGGTTTTTCCCAGCGCATCGTGCATCAGAAACGGCCTCTGTTTTTCGATCCAAACTTCCTAATTGCCAGTTTGCATCCTATGCGGTCTCTGTGGGCCTCAGTCAGCTCGCTTTGGCTGAGGTCCTCATCGTTCCTTACTGGCTACAAACTACCACTGTCGAGAGGTCTTCCTGATAGCTCTTTGTTCATAAATTTTTGAATTCTGTCTGATTTGATACTGTCATAGCACTTTGCTAGTTTTCATGGATCCAATTTGGATAAGGGAATAAGGGTTCTCCCACACATATCCTTTTTCAACACATCGTTTCAATTTACTACAACAAATACTAACTACAAATCCCTTTGCACCTTCTTGATTTGTTTAGAACCAGTGAGCATTACACAATGGTTTAGAGTAAATGTTATTAAGCATTCTAACGATGTCCTATTTACACTAGGATTAAGCATTAATTAGTTTTTAAATATGTGATGATCTACACCATGTTGTCACTCACTTCACTATGAGTCTTTAGCAAATCAAAGTTTCCAAAGAGAAGTGAAGTTTTAAGCCATCTTCTCAGCCACAAAAGCACTCAAAGCCAAATTATACCCTCTCCATTTCATAGTGCTCGGAACGAGCTTTCCAACGGTATATGGAAGTCTAAAAATGGACTTCTAGGTCAGAAGATATGGCCTGTTAAAGTTCAGAGGTTCTTTTTCCTTTAAAGGGGAAGGAGAAAAGCATATTAGAGGTCTAGGAGCTCATCGCAATCACAAATTGACGTTTTTCTAAAGTGGCAGCAGGCGAGGGCATAACGAAATCAACGATCAACTAATCGTTGATATCACATATCGACTATCAGTGGGTCCGAGGTAGAACAATCTTGCATATTGATGATCGAGATTGGGCATTCCTGCATCCCACAATCCCGTAGTCCTGCATCCCATAGGTCCCAAATCCCGCAATCTCGCAATATCGTATCCCACAATCCTGCATCCCATAGTCTCGCATCTTGTAGGACCCACATATCACATCCCACAGTCCTGCGATATAAGACCCCATAATATCGGCAAATCGACGATCAACGAGCTTGATGGGCCATCCTTAAGGAATTGCGGGGGTGAAGTAGGCCGACACAAAATTGCCAAGAATTTTCACTTGAGCGTTAAATCCCTAAAGGGGCCGATTTTATTTAACAAAGGAATTCACAAAAAAAACAAGGGCGGATGGGCCCTTCTCTCTATTCTCTAGGGGGCCACGTGGTAGATTCCTATTGGTCCTAAGTATCCATAGAGAAATTGACGTCAACATGACATGACAATACGAAGATGATGCAGTAGTACAGAGGACATGTGGCATGCAGATTCAGCTTTTTCAAGGGTATTATGGGGGAATTTCCAAGTGACACATGCCACCACTCATAGGGTGACACATGGCAGTGATGACATCACCTATTGCAAATCGATGATAAATAATCGCGCAAGGCAAGGTCCCTCCTCCACCAAAGTCCCCTTCACCTTGCGATCATGATATGCAAATATCCTCTTGGATGCGATATTTTATGCGTTATTTCTCATGAGGATTTCGCATGTGGACTATTGGCCACCGCTATGAAAAGAGATGAAGGGGTCTATCTCTCCCATATTATGATTGCTATGCCTTTAGTGGGATCAAACCCGCAGATCGGTGAACACAGGGGTCAAGAGGAAGTATCAATGGCAAACATCGGAAATCGCTGAAGTGCGTAATTTCATGTATTAAAGGAAAAAGGCCCCTGGATAGGATTTTAGAGGCTCTAACACCTTTGGGCTAAGCACATGGTTCAAGCCCTCGTTCACATGAAGAAAATTACAGAAAGCGGCTGAAGTAAAGGGGGCCTAAAGGGGATCGAGACTCACATGTTTCAAAATTTTTTAGTGATAGGGGCCAACATCGAGAAGTCCTCCATATTACACTATAAGCACATCACCAGGCATATCAGGGTGCCGATAGTGTAGTGCAAGACTTTAAACGCGTGATGGGTTGGTAGCTGTGGATTTTAAGAAAATAGGTGGTGCATTCAAACCTGACATGGGTTGATATAGAAAGACCTATTGTGACACAGAACCATGGTCGGCACTAACATGAGTAAAGAAAAGGGATTTGATAGCTCTAGAGGATTTAATTATCCGGCATGTTGTCCCATACAAAGGGAATATGACGTACCGCCCAGGGCTCCTCTGCTCCAGTACCATGGCATGAAGCTAAAGGTGCCCACTCTCTATTTTAAAAGAAAAATGTTTCAAGCAATAAATACTGAAATGAAGGGAATCAACTGAGCAACAGATGAGGCCATACAAAGAGAGAACTATAATCTGAAGTAGAGGCGGTCACAGGGATGGTCACGAAGATATTTCATTTACATTTCCATCTGATTGATTACATATTTGTTGTCTTGTAATGTGCCTCCCTTCAATGAGGAAATTAATTCTGTAATGTTTTTTGGGCCACAAATCCATCCCTGGTAGAGACAACTAGTCAATCTGACAACTTAAACTCGGCTGAAGATATTTTGTTGTAATCAATGTTCTACACTCCCCTCTTTAGATAAATAGTGGAAAGCAACACTCCAAAAGGTTCAGAAATTCTAAAGAAAAGGCTACATGTTATTTTGAGATTGTATAACTTTATATTACAGGTATTTCAAAATATCAAGTAAAAGGTGGTGATTCCCCCTTCAAGTATTACAATATGTTATCCCTTTGTTAAAATCCATTATGTTCATATTTCTTCTCTGAATTCATGCAATCATAGCTACTAGAAATATTTCAAACACCTCACAGATTCATTTGTATCGACATTGTTAATGCATGTACTTGTATGGATTATTGAAATTATATCTTTAAATATGCACTACATGAATCATAGCATTCAATCCCTCTTTTACCCTTTACATGTACCTGTAGCTCAAATACGTATAGAAATTCTTAATGCCTCAAGTTGTGTGTGTTAAGTGTAGAATTCTTGATGCTTTAAGATCTATGTGATGAGTTTCTCTTTCTCCTTATCCTCTCTCATTGTATCTACAAAAGCTTATTAAAATGTAAGTCCTTGAACTACTCATCCTCCACTCTTTTATTCATATATTTCTGTGAACTGCATATGTGAAGAAGTACTAGAAATACATGTCTTATACCTTTGGATGAATGAATCAAACCTATATATATATATATATGTGAGATCTCCATTTTACTGAGAATCATTTGAGACACTCAAAATCTAGACGTGCCCAGGCACTGGTCTTGTAAGAAATCCAAGGCTCTCTCTGGGAGCTACAACACACCATGACAGGTTGGTTGATTTTATGTGATATTTTTCTAAAAAGTTGTTTTGGAATGTCAAAATATGTATGCCAAAAAATGTGAAAATTGAGTTTTTACAATGTGAAAAGGGGAAATGTATGTGGAGGTACATAAATGGGAGAATAAAGGTTATCACACACATCCACCTCTTTTGTACATCATTTACTCCACACACTAAAATTTTAAAATCTATATTAAAAATTCAAAAATTAAAAAAAAAACTGAAATTAGTTTTAAAATGCTAATTTTAGCCTAATGTGAATCAATATAAAATTAAAGTACTCATGTAGCTTCTTGTTAAAATTTATGTTTTGCAATGTGTGGAATAAATGCATCGAAGAAGAATGGATGCATAGATGCAGAATGAGCTCCATTATTCCTCATACTAAAAATTTAAATGTTGTCTACCCTATGGAGTCAAGTTACGAAATTGGTTCACATAAATAGTTAATCACCCACCCTTATTTCACGTTTGATATACACATAAACCAAATAATTCATGCCCCAAACTTTAATAAACCAAAACCGCTAATTAATCGATTAACGTGTCGTATTATGTGGGGGAAAAGTGTGTGGAAGAACTATGTGGGGGGGGATGCATGTGGAAGTGCGAAAAATCGTAGAAGAAATTTTGTGTTTCTTGCTCCACATACCCATTCTCTCACATAACACTTCTTCCTCACACATATTAAAAACACACTTCTTTTAATATTGGATAATAAATGTTCAATTCACAAATGTGAAATCACTAATGCACTTAGTATTCGGGAAACATGAATACGAAGATTCACTGATTCTATTTTGTTAAAGTTTTTAAATAAATAGGAATAATGGTGCGAAAGAAACATCAAAATAAGAACATAAATATTGAGCACAAATATAGTCAAAGTAAAACATCAGCTAGTAGTGAAACAAGCCAATAGATTAAATTCTATTAAGCACTCAAATAATGTCTTAATTACACATTGATTTGCCAAATAAATGCCGAAAGCATTTACATTTACCGATAGGAGAGATTTAGTTAATTGTAGGATTATGCCCCATGTTTTTTTTATTTTGTAACAAAAAAATGTTTTGTATTTTTGTATAAATTGGTTGAGATTCATTTCCCAAATCGAACATCGAACTTGAATTAACACAAGAAATAACACTTCCCTAAACAAGCACTAACTCAATACAATAAAATTAATGTTTAAATATCACTATATCGTTAATAATAATAAAAAAAAATCAAATTAGAATATTACTAAATAGTACTTAGTCAAATATTATTAGAGCATATAGTTGAATATGATTATATGATATGAACTGCAAAAAAAACACTTAGTAAGATTTTTTCTTTACTTCTTTTTTTAGCTTAGTTTTTTATGAAAATTAAATTTGTATTAAATGACACTATTAAAATATTCTCAACACTATATTGATATCGATTTTCAAAGTGTGCCAAATACATCAATCATGAAACACAATCTTATGAACTGGACTATCTTGAGTGGGAATTTAAGAAAAACGAATATGTTTTTTAACAGCCGATATCGAAACTTCTTTTTTGATTGTAGATTAGGCAAATCAATACTAGCTAGATTGATGACGATCAATGGAAAATGAATACATTAAAATGGATAGTAGTCAAATTTCCTTTCATAAATTTGATGTAAATTCATCATTTACATGACTTATGGAATTTGACGCACTAAATGTAGACCTGCTAGCTCTAAACTAATTCCTAAAAGCTTGGGGAAAGCAATTTGCTTCATTTTTTTTCCAGAAACTGACACACATTATCGATGTTTGATTAATCATATGTATATTGTATTTTGAATTTCCTGAGTCTTTTGGTAGGCCTGTTAGCTCTGAACTCATTTCTAAAAGTATAGGCAAGCAATTTTCTTAGTTTGTTTTGAAACTAACAAGTGTTATTAACATTTTATTTATCAAATGTTTATCTTTTTTTGAATGCTCTAAGTCTTGTTAGTATCATCATTGTCAAAAATATTTTTTTAGTGAATTTCCTTTTGAACTTGTTTTTGTTTTAAGCCAAAATTATTTTGAATGGAAAATTTATCAATATTGTGAAAGACGATTTTGATATTCTTGGCTTTAATAATTCAGTGTTGCACTAGACACTATTGTAGTAGTTCCAAATAATTGGTAAGCCGAAAGGTAGGGGGTGGAGTTGTGTCACTTGATTTCTGTTATTTTTTAAAGAATATCGTAGTTTAGTTGTTACTGTTGTAATACTAACAGTGAGACAAATGGCCCAAGGAAGAAATGGCATAAACATTCAGGAATATTTATATGCAGTCAACGAAGATATATTAATGTTGATCCATAACATGTTGGAACTTTAGCAAAGGGTTGGGCGGCTCGAAGATGAACTACATGCCATAAGAACACAATTAAAAGAGCTCTTGCAAAATATGAATGGAGCAAACAAACCTCCATTTTGGAAGCATAATCAGGAGGAGCGTTAACCTCCAAGAACCATTGTTGATTAATAAAGGTATCATTACCAATTTTTTCTACTTGCTTAGCCAATTTTGAAATTTAGTATATGCTAAAGGCTATTTATTGCAATTTTGTGGAGTTAGTAAAACAAATACTATAGTGAAACATATACTAAAATAGTCCAATAAGCTTGCATCACCTATACTCTAATCATATTAATAAGACATAAATATTGTATATTATGCCAAACTAGATCATCGGGCTAATATACATGTTATCTGTGAAAGTATTTGCTTTTGTTTTCTAATCAAATTGTACAATTGAAAACATAATGAACTTGTTCCTTCCTTTAGGAAAAGTTACATGCTAGCATTTACTTATCTTATTACTTTGTTTAACAAGTCACTTGCAATGGCAAAGTCTAAAAAAACATAAACTATTTGTAAAGGAAAAATGCTTCTTAATATTAATATTTTACGAATAATATGATTTGAAAATTTCATAAATCAATAAAACCACACAAGAAATCACATTGCAGAAAAAACACATGAAATAAGACAATGAGCTAGCTACAAGTTATATATTGCAAATGTTAGAGTATATATAATATAAGTAAATAGTATAATATGGAACGTGAAACTTAAACAAACAACTTCATTGAAATACATATTTATACAATGTTAATAGCTACATATCAGGTAACCACATAATGTAATCAAATCTTAACCATCCAATAGATCAGAAAAGCTCTCTAATCAAATATTGGACAATGCATGAAGAAATTCAAGTTCCTAAAGTGCTTCATTATTGAGAAGTGAAGCAAGTAAGATTAGTCACAACTCTAACCAAGAAGGGGAAATGGTAAAATCCTTCAAGAAGAAAGTATAAGGTGGAGTTAAGATTAGAAGTACAAAAGTATAGAGGTGCGTAAGTGCAGACACTCCCCACCGTATCGCCAGTAGCCAATTGTAATCTAGTGTTACTAGTCACTGGTAACAATGATATCAACATGTTCCATATAACACTTATTGATTTGATGACTTGACAATAATATAGGTTCATGAAGTTGAAAACACTATAACATCTGTAGAATATCGTCATTAGATTGCAAAAAAAATGCAACTAAAGAGAACTGTACTATTACTAGATTGCTCGACAATGAAAATAAAGTGAACTATCATTGTATACACATACTCACTGTTTGATGGTTTACTATAAATGTGCCATGGATCTCAAAATTGAACAACAAATCCATAACAATTGATTTTTCTGCATAGTATTGCTAATAGGAAACTTTTCGTAGGCTAGACAATACTTTTTCTAGTTCGATGCCTCTTAGAACATAATATGTTGTAGTCCTATTGTCCGCAAGTATCATACAATATAATCGATGGAAATAAAATAAATGACATGTTTCCCTACAAATGGTATAATAAACCATAGTTTCATCCATAGTTATAGCAATTGTAATTGGACTACTACATTTTGCACATACAATCTCGAAGCGATTCCTATATGCACTAGTTGTTGTCGGTAGTACTTGCAAGTACTGCAAAATTGATTTAAAAAATTGAGAGTTACCAACATGAAATCATTTCTCTCTCTCTCTCTCCTCTCCCACTTATATATATATATATATATATATATATATATATATATATATATATATATATATATATATATATATTATATATATATATAGTTTATCGTGCATACTCCACTCGACAAAGAAATCATTTTTCTCAAACTTTCCACTTTTTTCTATGATTTCAATGAACATATGAACGTGGATTGTGAAGTTTAGAAAATTATTTCTTGTTTTTTAATTATATTTTTTAGCAAGATGAGTGGAAAGACATTTTCTTGCAATTATCTTTGAATTGAAAGATATATTAGAAGAAGTTTGTCATGTACTTCAACTTGTCACATATGTAATGTCTGTAAAACATACATGTAAATCGTATTATAGGTGGATGATAACTTTATATCATTGAAACAATCAAATAAGTCTAAGCTTACTATTTATCGCCCTATCTTGATCGACATTCCCGTCTTTAATTTCTAGTACATATTGAATTTTTTTGCTATGTTGTTGAAATTGCAATGGAACTGATTGTGCTAACTAGAAATACATCTTGACTACGAGACATATTTGCAATTGTCATATTTGGGAAAAATGAGTACTCTAAAAAAAGAAGACAAATGTTTTCTACAATGTTAGAGCTACTTAGTGAGACAATTTTCTCACAATCACCACTATCACATTTTTTCTTTGGAATTATTTCAAAATTTCTAATAGAAACACTAGCATTTGCAATAAGTTTTTCCTCATGCTGTTTAATAAATTGTGTTGATACAAGTAACTTTATTGTCATTTCTGCCTTCTTATCCATTAAATCTACACAAAGTATTGGTCTTGTATTATTAGCTTTGTCCAAAATGGTTCAATATATAACTAACACATCACCATGGAAAAATGCTTCCTATTATGTTGTTACTGATATTTTTGATTGATAATGGCATAGGCTAGATCTTTTTTTGCCTATTCATGAGCATTGAATTGAAATTATTTCTAGAAAAGAAAAATAAATATGTTATATAGTCAGCTAAAATTGGACAAAACTACCGTTCTGTATCTGTTTCTTGTTTGTTTTCTGCTCCTTTTGTCGTGTATCTTGTGATATCTGCTTCTGTAATTGTGCTCATTTCCATCTCCACTTATTTTTCCATGTATTTCATCATCATGGATAATATTTTTATTTGAGAATGGTTAAAAATATGTTATTTTTTGTCTATTCACAAATATTGCATTGAAATCACTGCTTAAAAGGACATTATAATTGATATTAAACAAAAATTGGGTTAAGAAGACAAAACCAGATATCACATAGTCATTGTTAACATATATTTTAATGCCAGGTTCATAATTACCAAATAAGAACTGATTTCTATGCATATAGGTAAAATACTATTTAGATTTTAGTTTCGACAAATTCTAATTTATAGTTGCTTGTTACATATATTAAATTGAAAATTGAAAAAATATACAAATGTTTTATGAAAATATTCAAGTTACGTTTTTCCTTGTAGTTCTTTTGGATTTGAATCTCTAAGTGATATATGTTTCGTAAAAATTGAAAAACCATCATTTTTAATTACAGTATATAAAAATTATAACACAATATAATGTGATAATCAAATGATGATAAATAGAATGAAAATTCACCTCTTAAAAAAGTTATCACCGTCTTTAATTGTATCTATTATATTTGTGTTCTCTTCCTTGCTCCAAAGATATGAATTGGATCAAATATATAGAAATCATTGCTAGTTCATGACAACTAATTTTAAAATGGAGATATCGCACGAGAGACAACAAAACAAACAAAATAGAGACTAAGAAAAAAAATTACAACCTATACAAATATAAATTAAAGATATCAGTACCAATATAACAACACACATTTTCCATGGGGATGTGTCCGTTACATATTGAAATTTTTGGACAAAGAAAATAATGAAATAATGCTACTCTATGAAGATTTCATAGATAACAACGCTATAATGGCATTAGCATTGATTGTGCTTACATAGTTTACCAAACAACATGAGGAAAAAAATTAGTGCACATGCTCGGGTTTCTATTAGAAATTTTGAAATAATTCCAAACCACAAGTATGGTGCTATTGAATATCATAAAACAATCTCATCAGCTAATTCCAACATCGTAGAAAACATTATTCCTATTTACACATGATTTTCCCCAAAGACATCTATTGCAAAACTATTGTATAATCCATATTCATTTCTAATTTCCCAATCAATGCAATTGTTACTTCAACAATGTAGACACAATTGTAACATGCACTAAAAATCAAATATGCCAATGTCTATGAGAACAAGACAATAGTAAGCATACAACATATTACTGCTCATAATGATAAAAAAAGATAGTTAAAAACAAAAGCACCTAGAGCAAGGAAAACAAATAGGACAATGACAATGCTTGCATGCTGAACATTGCCATACAACTTAGAGAACAAATCACTTGCATAATGCAACCAGCATAATGACCACAGTATAACCTAGATAAGTAATCATTCACCTCAGACATTTAAAAAAATGATGACCTAGGAAAGCATTCCCAAATACATATTTTGTAATGAGCCCCTCCCTCCCCTCCCTCTCCCCAAACTAAAAGTAATTTACATCTCTTATCAATTAACATCTCATAGAAAAATTTCTAAATTCATAATACCAAAACAATTCAGACCTAACTGCTTCACAACGGTAATGTATATTGTATAAACATTTTAAGTACTCACATATTATCCACTTTTTGCGCTGTAAACCTCATTACTACATGGTTGTAACGTATATTGTGTAAATTATCTAAGAACTTGTATATAGAAGGAAGGACACATCACTTATCAAACAAAAACGCTACATGTTTTGCAAATGCATTTAGAATGAGCTTGTCTGCCACATTGCAAATAATCTACATAATACATAATCATACATCTTCCAGAGAAAATATATCATGTCATGCAACTACCATAACAACCACTATACATTTTGGAGAACAAATCTTTTTGTAACGAGCTCCCCTGAAAAGTAATCAAACATGTGTTGGCAAGATGCATGGTAAAAATTGCATGATAAACACCTAACTAATGCATCTATGGACAAAATAACTATAACTAGTGTTTATAATTGTCACACTAGCTTTTAAAATTTTAAAATATGTATTCGATACTAACTAATGATGATATGTTATTCATAATATCTTATTTTGAACACTTTGCCAATGCACTCGCAGACAAAATAAATAGAATTAGTTGTTAGAATCATAACATTACCTTTTAAAATTTCACGATTTCTTTTAAATATTAACTAATGACAATATGTTATTCATTATATATGAATTATTTATTCATGATATGTAGTAGATACTAATTAATAATAACATGATAATAATGTAGTAGATACTAACTAATAATAACACGACATATACGTAAACCAAGCTTTTCATGCCCCAAACTTTAATAAATGAAAACTACTAATTAATTGATTAAGGTGTAGTGCTATGTGGGAGGGAGGTGTGTGGAAGAGGAATGTATGCGAAGGTACGAACTTTGTGGATGAAAGTTTTTGTTCCTTGTTTCGGACACTTGTTCTCCAAAAAAAGATACTTCATTTAATATTGGATAATAATTATTCAATTGACAAAAATGAAATCACAAATGCACTTAGTATTTAGAAAACTCAACTAAAACAAGCCCACATCAACATAATAGTGGGGACAGGTAACCCCTGACCCTTATTTCGCACCTGATATACACATAACTCAAACTTTGAATGCCCCAAACTTTAATAAGACAAAACCTCTAATTAATTGATTAACATGTAGTGTGCAAGAATATATGTGGAGGAATGAAACATTATGGAAGAAAGTTTATTTTCTTTGCTTCGCACACCTATTCTCCTGAACGACACTTCTTTCTCACACACATTAATATGCCACAACTACTAATTAATTGATTAATATGTAGTGTTATGCAGGAGGGAGGTGTGCAAAAAAAGTGTGCAGAAGGGGGATTGTATGTAGAGGTACAAACATTGTAGACAAAAAATTTTGTTCCTTGTTTTGGACACTTCTTTTTCCGCACAAGACTTCTTCCCCATATGCATTAAAATGACTCTTCATTTAATATAGGATAATAATGATTTAATTGAAAAATGTGAAATCACAAATGCACTTAGTATTCAAGAACCTCAAATAAAACAAACTCCACGCAGACATAGTAGTGGGAATCGTTAATTTCCCACTTTTCATGTCCCAAAGTTTAATAATCCAAAACCTATAATTATTTCATTAATATGTAGTGTGCATAAATGTATGCAGAGGTACGAAAATTGTGAAAGAAAGTTTTTGTTCCTTTCTCCACACACTCATTCTCGTGCACAACACTTATTTCTCACATGCATTTAAAAACAATTCATTTAACATTGGCTAATAAGTATTTAATTCATAAATGTGAGATACAAAATGCACATCATATTCGGGAACCATGAATACCAAGATTCATTTTTTCTACTTTGATACAAATCTTAAACGATCAAAGCCATCGAACATAGTTTTGAAAACCACACATTGGATCATTGACAAAGCAATTTTACCACAATTAATTTGTGTCATGATATCAAATAAAACAAGCACACGTCGACATAGTAGTGGCGACATTTAATCACCCACCGTTATTTCACACTTGATATAGTACACATAAACCAAAATTTTCATACCCCAAACTTTAATAAGCCAAAACTGCTAATTAATTGATTAATATATAATGTTGTCCATGAGTGAGGTGTGCAGAAAAATGTGCAAAAGGAGAATGCATGTGGAAGTATGAAACATTCTAGAAGAAATTTTTTGTTCCTTGCTCCACATAGTTGTTCTCCCGCACCACACTTGTTCCTCACACACATTAAAAAGACACTTCTAGTATTAGAAAATAATTATTTAACTCACAAATGGACATAGTATTCGAGAACTGTGAATACCAAGGTTCGTTGTTTCTATTTTGATACAAAATTTAAATGATCAAAAGCCTTCAAACATAATTTTGAGAACCACACATCAGACCATTGACAAAGTAATGTCGCTACAACTCCTTTGCTTCCCGATATCAAATAAAACGAGTTTAGTCGCCCACCCTTAATTCGCACTTGATATACACATAAACTAATTTTTTCATACCCCAAACTTGAATAAGACAAAACCACTAATTAATTGATTAATATGTAGTATTAAGAGGTATCCAGTAGAAGTGTGTAAATGAGAAATGTATGCAGTGCAAATGAAAGTTTTATTGCTTGTTGTGCACATTTGTTATCCCTTACAACACTTCTCTCTCACAGACATTGAAAAGATAATTCATCTAACATTGGACATTAAGTTTTTTCTTAAAGTTAAAATAATTTCATGTCTATGGAAGAAAGTTCCCTGTGCATCCCCATTCTTCTAAACATACTCCTTCCACACATCCTTTATTCCACATAGCTGGAAATGATTTTTTTTTTTTTTTAATGAAATAGGAGGTAAATACAACAGGAGTCCCTATGTTAGTGTCAGTGTGAATAACAATGTCAAACAGTGTGAATAACAGTGTCAAAGCACTCAAAGATGGAATTCCCCTAGCTTACATAAAATACCTACTCAGAGCACTCTGTTAGCACTCACCTACAGGTAACCATTTACAAAATTATTTTAATTTCCATTTTAAAATGATTTGTCATACACTACGAACATCAAAATTAAACCACCCTTCATCAGTAAAATTATGTCACAGCAAGGCTCCTTGAGCCAATAAAAAATTATAAATAAAATTAAAAAAAATTAAGAAAATATTTTTAGATTTGCAAAAATACAAACATTTAGTGTTTTCCCGAAACTTCAGTGAATGTTAATAAATAAATAAAAAACTGGACAACTAATTGAGAGCGAAAAGACTTTGACCATTTAGTAAATAAATACAAAAACTCAGCAACTAATTGAGAGCCAAGAGACTTTGACCATTAAACAAGTACTATTGTTTAATCATAGTACTTATAGCTGAATTGATGCACACTTGATCATTAAAATATCTAGTAATGCAATTCCAATGTGTACAGGACAAACAACCATTATATATGGGGCAAATAATGATTATACAATGTCACAAAATCTTAGATGATATTTTAGATATGAAATCCATGACTATTTTAACCCATGATATAGCTAAAATTAAATGGCTCACAAAAATTGACTGGAAAATCTGTGCAGAAAAGGGTGAAAAGTCACTTCGTTAAATCACTGCATATATTTAAACACGTACTGAAATTTCATACAAGTGAAGATGAAATAATAGAGTAAATGCTTGGCAAGAGTTGATACACACCACGTTTAAGCTTCTGGGTTGTAAAGTCATAGAAAAGAAATCATTGATATAGATTTTTATGGTCAATAAGTACAGTTTTCCAAAAGAAACCAAGTGATTTATCGCGAGACATTAGAGCAAAAATGGGTCACCTAATTTTGTGTAGTTTCCCTGCAAAGATCTGAATTACATTTCCGAGTTCATGTTTAGATGATTCCTGTTTATAGATATTCCTAGGGCATGGCCTACCTTACCATGACCTGTATCCCATAGCATCTTTCCCCTCCGTAAAATTACTCATCCCTCCTTTTGTTTCGACATACATTTTCAACGATATGACAACTGGGCGCAATTGGATTCTGTACTTGGTATCAAATCCAACTGCTTTGATGGTAACGCAACACAATACTCTGGGTTTCTGGGTTTCCTTCCATCTGCATCCCTACCCGATTCGTCTAAGCTTAGTGACAACGCCCTTTCCGTCCATGATGGTTTATACTGAAAAAAGAGTATGCAACTTGACCATTTGTGCGGTTTTCCTCATTGTATGCATTAAATAATTCTACATAATGGCAACCAGAGAATTTCAATACTTGGTTTGATCAGCTGGGATCCAATAATTCTGATGTATAAAACTGCTGCTACATGCAAATATTGCTTGACGCAGCTACAGCACCACACATGAATCATTTATTTTTTTTTCAATTATTTTCCATGGATAATACTATCACTGTCACTGATGACTTTAAGGTCTATAAAATGGCCTAGAGAGTTTGAGTTCTTCACCATTCACGTTGGTCGATCGATCATTTCATAATATTTGTTTTTGTTAGGTCAACATGGCATTGTCTTCTCAGGTTGTCGTTGGAGTTATTGGTGAGTTTTTCGTTTAGCTGCTCCATAATATTATGAGGGTAGGATCCTTATGACAGCGAAGTATTATTTTGTTCATAATCAAAGTTTTAAGGTCCTCTCTACCAGCTGTAAGTGCTCGAATGTTAGACTCTGAGAAAGTGAAATGTATCCATTATCATACAGTAGGAGAGCTGAGTGAAAAATATCCCTTATCCATAGATTTAAAAATTCAGCCTTTTTTCCATTAAACAGTACTTATTACTACTATTAGTTATTCTGTCACGTTTTATTCATATCGGGTTGTCACCATGCGGTTGTAGTTATATTGTGCATCCAGTTTATCAATCAGTCTTCTTTGACTCATGTTTAATGATGCTTTCAAAATGTATCTTGAACTGTTTCTACGTGAAATAACATATCTCAGAACATATTACATTTATTGTAAGATTGATTATGTTCCTCTAAGTTCATAGTAAATTTTAGAATATTTAAGGAATATAACGCGCATAAGCAAAGTCAAATAGTTGATAAATAAATTTTAGAATATTCAATAAATATAATGGTATAAGCAAAATCAAATAGTCGATAAATTGCAATAAATATAAGAATAATCCAAAATGGAATAGCTAACTTTATTTATATATCAATTTCCAAAATATTTTCAAATTTGGAGTAAACATAAGGATACACCAGAGTTTGTGATTATTCATAAAGATAGATCATAGTTTGGGATTATTCAATGCCTAATTGAAGCGGGACTTTTGAGTTGAATTTGGCTGATTGAGAGCTAATATTTTATAAACTATTGTGTTTGGATGAAAACAATTATATGTTGAAAACATGACTAAAAATATGTATGGTTTGAACAGGAAATATAACTTCACTGGCCCTATACTTGTCTCCCATGTACGTATACAATATTGTACCTTATTTTCATTTCTTAAATATTAATAACTCTTTTGGTAGAGATGGTGTTAATAGCTCTTTTGGTAGAGAGTTCATTTGATTCAGTTAATTAAAGTCTACCAATTTTGTTTGCAGGGCAACATTTTGGGGAATATATAAGCAAAAGTCTACGCAAGAATATTCTGGGTATCCGTATGTGTTCACACTATTTAACTGTGCTCTTGGGCTACTATATGGAAGCCCATTCGTTAAACCCATTCGTTAAACCCCACAGTACTATGATCCTTACCATCAATGGAGCAGGCTTTCTTCTTCAAACATTTTATCTAATGTCCTTTCTCACTTTTGCTTCCCGAAAGAAGAAGGTAACTCAACTTGACTCTTTTGATATTAACCTCAAATATAGGTTTACAGAAGAATTGCAGATATTAATGATCAGATGTTGGACTGATGCTTCTATATATGCAACACTGTGATTTGAATTTCTGCTCATTATTTTGTCATGAATGCTCTTCCAGGTGATGACAGTAAGACTGAGCTGTGGTATGATAATGGCCTTCGTCATGGAAGCTGCAATTACCATATTTGTGCTGCATACTTACCATTTAAGACAAGTGGTAGTAGGCTGTGTAGGTGTCATTTTGTCCATTGTCATGTATGCTTCGCCATTATCTGTTTTGGTATGTCAATTCTTCTTCTACTATGTTATTCTTCTAATACATGTATGTTACACCAGTTTAGAATTTTAAATTAGACATGTGTTATTCTTCTAATACACTTCCTCCTGCTGAAAAATTTATGTTGTGTTTTCTTTGTGTATATTTTGCAGAAAGTTGTGATTAGAACTAAAAGTGTAGAGTGCATGCCATTCTTACTGTCTCTATTCAACTTCATAAATGCACTAGCATGGGTTGCATACGCTGTAGTCACTCGGGATCTCTTCATTGGTGTAAGTTTCTTTATTTCCTTCTGCACCTTAAGTTAACTCCTATATCATAAGCCTTTCATTACAGAAATTCTCTTCTTCTGATAATGATTATTATCTTTTTAATTTCTTTCATTTTCACTTTGCAGGTTCCCAGTGGTATTGGTTCTCTTCTGGGAATGGTCCAGCTTGCTGTGTACTTCATGTACAGAAAGTCAAGGCTAATTGAATCACCTGAGTCTACCAACGAACTTTCTCAGACAAAACAAATAGACATGAATGCAGTGGATCTTTTAGTTCACAAACAAATAGAAATGAATGCAATGAATGTAAGAGTTCAGAAACAAATAGACCTGAATGCAGTGGATGTAACTGTTCAGAAAATAGAAGCCGAGAAATCAACTTTTGCCATAGTAATATCAGTAGATCCGACCATTGCAGATCTGGGTTAAAGTATATTGAGTCTGGTTTCGAAGATAGGGGGTCTAAGATGCATTTAATTCTCCATGGACCCGTTTGGATTTGAATAATTCAAATCCAAAAACTATGCATGACGCATGCAAAGTGGTGGTTGGTCGTCCTTCACGAGGGATCCGCCGTTTCGCTACTTATGGTATTTACTGAGATTGGAGTAAAAGTGAATGCAGGCTAAGCCTCCTTCCGCTATGTCGTGTCTTTTTAAATATTGATAAGATGTATAAAATTTCATTGTCATGGCAACTTGCGACCATGGTCTGTCGCCATTACTTGAATTATGGTTTACTGCTTCTGAAATAAAACCGTATAAGACTATTAGAAAATAATCTTAAAATATCACAGAATCATTGTCAAATTACATTTTTTTAACAAATTTAACACCTACAATGTCAACATCTATGCTTCAGAAAGATAAAGAGACTACATATATTTCACAAAATATTAAAATAATGGTATCCTTGGGTGGTAAAGGTGACAGGAGTGAAGTGGCAGGCAGAGTGGCATTTAGTAGTGGAGCAATCCTTATGCTGATTGCTGGAGGGGGTCTTTACTACGGGAGCACATTAGAATAATGCGTAAATTTTCAATTCATGTGTGTCATCGTATGTTTGGCAGTTTTCACGTGTAAGCCACTTTTAGAATGATGAGATAATTTTCAATTCTTGTGTTTCGTATGTTTGGCCGTTTATACATGTATGTAAGATATTTTCGAAGAGTTTTGAAGCATTTCTGCTTCTTGGTTTGACAATGATATCTAAAATAATTTTTAAATTAATAATTTAACTTATTTTTAAAAAACATTTAAAATATAAATATTTATTAATTAACTATATTTTTATTCACTTTAATGTAATGATTTTTTTTTAAATTTATATAATTTATTAACTAAAAAAATAAAATTAATTTGAATAATATATATATATATATATATAAATATATATATAATATATATATATATATTATAATATTAAATGATTATATATATATATATATATATATAAATATATATATAAATGATGGAGGGTGGTGGTGGTCCAACTCACACCAACTTTGGTCTATTAACCTGGAGAAAATGAATTATTTAGTTTGATTTAAGATTTTATTCTCAAAGAGCTTGGAGAGAAGCCTCCCGAGCTTACTATAATTTTGACATCATAAAAACTTATTTAGTTTGATTTAAGATTTTATTCTCAAAAAGATTGGAGAGAAGCCTCCCAAGCTCACTATAATTTTGACATCGTAAAAGACTAGGAAGGTGAGTATTGCAATAAATATTATGAAACAGATCTAATGTAGTTATACGTGGGGCACTCTAAGAGGAAGTGATTTTCATCCTCGATGCTCATATTCTCATAGAGATGGCAGATCCTTTCCATCCATGGTGTTTTAAGAACTGATTTTCATCCTCGATGCTCATATTCTCATAGAGATGGCAGATCCTTTCCATCCATGGTGTTTTAAGAACTGCCCAATGACCTTTTCACCATGGAGCTCATGAGAGTTTGTTCTAATCTTGGCTATATTAATTTTCTTCTTTGAGTTAGTTTAAACCAAGAGATACTTTTGATCTTCTAAGGTGGGGTTGATGACCTCCTTATAATATCTTAATTTTCTTTTAGCTGCTAAATCTTTCTCACACCACATTTTTTCTTTAAACTTAGAAGTAACAATATTTTTAATGTTATTAATGTTTTGCAATGCAACATTCTCGTCAATCTCCCAATGGTTTAACTAGGCCCTGGTATCTTTATACCAACCTCATTTGAGCCTTCGGTGGTTTTGGTTGGAATTTAAAGCTAGCTTTGGAAGTATACAGTCTCCTATGTTATTGATCTTGTGCTTGTACAACAGAAGCCTAGTCATAGCTAGGCTCTTGATAGGGGAAAGACCCACTTCTATAAGGAGAATAGGATAGGGTGTATTGCCTTTAAGTTTAAGATTATACATTATAAAACGTTTCTGGATTTACTCAATCTTTCTTCAAGATTCTCTAGGGATGCTGCAACCCTAAACCTCACATCCATATAAGATAACAAGAGTGACTAAAGTTTCAATGAGGAACTTCTTTCTATCCCACATTATGAGGTTTGTCATTTTACAATTATTTTCAAGCCCAAAATAAGCTTTCCATCCCCCATTAATCCTTTTCTCAATGATATAGTTCCAATTGAGCTTGTGATGAATATCAATTCCTAGGTACTTGTAAGAAAACACTTCCTCCAAGCTACTATTGTCATACATAAAATCAGTGTAGGTGTCCTTCTTGGATTTGATAATCATAACTTTTGTTTTGTTAGTGTTAACAGTCATACCCATGGTAGAGCAAAAATCCTTAAGAAGTCTAAGTTGCTTATCAAGATCAGATGGGCACCTTGTGAGCAAAACAATATCGTCATCATAGAGAAGAAGGATGATGACTATTGCAGCTAAGATCGTGCCAGCACAACCTGCTTCCTCTAAACAACCTTCTAGCTTGTCGATGTAAATGCCAAATAGGGTAAGGGAGAGGGGGCAACCTTGTTTAACATTGATGTTACACTTAATATCTTTTGACCACCCCTCATTTCTCTTTAACTTGGCACTTACATTCTCGTATAACCTTATAGCGACAACTCTCAACTCAAAAGGAACCTTTAGCTCTTCTAATATATTCCATAGGTTATTTCTAGGAACTGTATCGAAAGCCTTTCTAAAATCCACAAAGAAACAAAAGGGATTGGATTTATCATTGCGACATTCCTCCACAATTATCCTAAGTGTAACGAGGTGGTCCATTGTTGAGTGCTACCTTCTAAAACCCGCTTACCTTCACTTTCAAGCCATATGCTCAACTTCTTTTCCAAAATATACCATATAACTTGGCTAAGAGAGGGCTGATCATAATAGTCTGATAATTAGAGGAGTTATTTATATCCCCACTTTTAAAAATAGGGATAATGAGGCTCTGAGTCCAAGGTTTAGGGAACCCTTGCTTGACTGCTTGATTGAAAAGCATGTGGATGTGGGGGATGAGGAGTTCATTTTATTTTTTTAGTCTAAATTTGGTGATAATTTTTTTTTGCAAGATCTTGCATTTTTGTTATTTAAAATGATAAATATTCCATGCACTCAAAAATCTTTGAGACACTTAGATTGTGCAGATTATAGAGCTCAGACTTACTATTCTAAAAATTTGTCAGTAAATTTTGGACAAAATCAATGGAAAATATGCCCAAAAATATCAAAACCTTCTAATACTTAGACTACTCTTAAAACAATTATCATATTTGAAGTAAGATTGAGCAACTTGTTTTTTAGAAATATATTTGATAGGTACCTTATGCTATACATACAATTTATTTTCAATTTTATTTCTGATAACTGATATTTATATATAAGTTTTATTGTTTTAAATTTATTAGTATTAATAATACATCTCAAATGCATAAGTTATTTTTCAAAATAAATTGTTATGAACATTTAATTAAGAGCAATTAAATATCTGTATTCTAACTAGCACAACCACATTAAAGTAAATGTGGTGGATATTATCATATAAACATCACTTATATCGTAATCAATATTTGAAAATAAGGCCAATCAAGGTCATTTAATGTCATTAATTCTATTAATATTATTA
>APFE030733507.1:2575-16823 GCA_000404065.3 Pinus taeda
TTGTTTTCTTTTCTCGATACTCAGTTAGCTCATAGCTCATCTTATCATCCTCAATCTGATGGGAAAAATGAGATAGTAAACAAATGTTTCGAAGGATCTATTCGTTGCTTTGTCTTTGATAAACAAACACAATGGGTCAAATGGTTTCCTCTAGATGAATGGTGGTATAACATTTCCTTCCATACTGCAACAAAAATGACCCATTTATGGTAGTTTATGGATATCATCCACCATCCATCACATCATATTTAAGAGAAAATTCTAAGGCTCAAGCAGTGGAATATCACATAGAGAATCAACAACAATTTCTCCAACTCTTGAAGGATAACCTCACCTTGGCACAAAATAGAATGAAACAACAGGCAGATCAACATCATAGTGAAATAAGTTTTGATGTAGGTGACTGGGTATTCCTATGACTACAACCATATAAACAAATGTCCCTCAAGCAAGTTAAGAAGGATAATAAACCATCACCAGAGTATTATGGTCCATATAAGGTGTTGCAAAAGATTTGTACTATGGCATACAAATTTGAGCTTCTTGTAGCTTCCCGAGTGCACCCAGTTTTCCATGTTTCATGTTTAAAGAAGGTTATAGGTGACAAGCTCCCAGTTCAAACAATATTTCCAAAACTTGACGAGGAAGGAAAAAACATATTGGAACTTGAAGCAGCAAAAAAAAAAAAGAATTCGATAGCTATGAAATGGATCAATTTCGGAGTATCTCACAAAGTGGAAAAACTTAACCGCTGAAGATTCCACATGGGAGGATGATAATTTTATACAAAAGCATTCAAAACTACTCAAGAATTGAGGACAACAATTTTTTGAAGGAAAGGGGCATGTTAGGTCCCTATAATACTAGTGATTCCCCCATTAATACTATCGTTGTAGCCCTTATTGTTATTATTGTGCCCCTATTGTCCCCATATTGTTATTAGTGTGCCCTATAAAAGCCCACTATCGTTATTGTTGTGCCCTTATATTATTATTTTTATGTCAGATTTGATTATATTGTGACCCCTTAGGCTCCTATGTATAGAAAGGAAGTTTAGTCATTTGTATCATCAAATAATTGTTCATTTATGTAATGTAAAGGAGGTTTCCCCCTCGAAAAGGCTGATTTTTAAGTCGTTGATCTATATTTTGTATCTTTTTTTGAGCTGGTTTCATAACAAGGTAATACCAAAGGAATTGGAATTGTAACCTTTAAGAGGGAGTTGAGCTCCTGTCTTCATTTGAAAGATGTCATGTATGTACCTGGGTTAAAGAAGAATTTGATCTTTGTAGTTGTATTGGAGGATAAAGGCTATGATGTTATTTTCAGTGAGGGGAAAGCCTTTCTGAGACATGTATCTACCGAGAAAGTGAAACATATTGGAGTTAGAGTGAAAAATATCTACAAAATTGAGGTGGAGGTTTGCGCTGCACGGAGTAGAAAGGCAGAAAAAGTGCAAAATCGAGATGTTGGAAAACTCTGGCACATGCACATTGGACATTTACACCATGGGGCCTTAAAAATAATGCAACAAATTACCACCGGTCTCTTGAAATGCACCGTTGACCAACATGATATCTGCAAGGGATGCACATTGGGGAAATACGTCAAATTCACCTTTCAGGGTTGAGATAGCAGAGCTAGATCAATCTTGGAGCAAGTCCACTTTGATGTATATGGACCATTTTATGCAACCCATACAACAAAACACATGTATTATGTAATTTTTGTTGATGAATTTTCAAGAAAATGTTGGATTTTCTTCATGAGGAAAAAGGATGAAGTGTTTTCCAAATTTGTTGAATTCAAAGCATTGTTTGAAAATGACATTAGTAAGAAATTGAAAGCCCTAAGAAGTGATTATGGAGGAGAATTTGTTTCTAACACCTTCAAGGACTTTTGTGCTAAGGAGGGTATTAGAAGAGAACTGATAGCACCTCATAACCCACAAAAAAATGGGGTGGTTGAAAGGAAAAACAGAAGCATAGTGGGAACAACAAGAGCCACGTTGCATGATCAAGGGATACCATTAGATCTATGGGAATAATCATGCAACATGATAGTTTATTTTCAAAACTAAAGCCCTTACAAAATACTTGGCATGATCACACTCGGAGAGGCTTTCTCCGGGAGAAAGGCAGATGTATCTCATTTTCAAATTTTTGGAGCTACTGTGTATTGTCATGTCTCTAAGGATAGAAAAAATAAATTGGAGCCTAAAGCTGAGATGGGATTCTTTGTAGGATACACAGACATGACACATAATTTCTGGATGTATTTACCGTCACTTAGGGTGACAGTGGTGAGGAGATATGTCAAATTTGATGAGGAGAAGGCTATGATACGCTCTCTAAAGCGAGAGATGAGGGTGCCACCAACGAAGGAGCCTCATGCAAAGCTTCAGGGTGTTGTGGAGCAACCACATGTGGAGGAGCAAACAATAGCCGGAGTGGAGGCACCCACTCAATCATAATATTACAGAGAGGGGAGGAAGAGAACCAAAGAGGCTTACAAGTTGGTGCAAGATGCTAGGGAGCATGTGGGAGATCCTACATCCTTACCTAGGTAGAGGAGGTCACCAGCTAGGTATATCGACACTCATGAGAGAAATTGATTCTTATCCCTCTTCATTTGAGGAGGCAGTTTCCCAACCAATGTGGGTAGATGCCATGGTGTAGGAGTATGACTCCATCATGAAGAACAATGTATGGGAGGTTGTGCCGAGATTAGAGAACAAGTTAGTGGTTGGTTCCAGATGGATTTACAAAGTGAAGCATGCAGATGATGGGAACAACGAGCAATACAAGGCTAGATTTGTGGCCAAAGGCTTCTGTCAAGTAGAGGGAGTGGGCTATGAGGAAATTTTTTCCCTTGTGGCAAGATATTCCTCAATCAGGACCATTCTAGCATTAGATGCGTAGATGGGGTGTAGGATCCACCAGATTGATGTGAAAACTTCCTTTCTCAATGGTGTTGTTGAGGAAGAAATTTTCATAGAGAAACTAGAGGGATTTGAGACTTATGAAAAGGAGACACATGTGTGTAGACTCAGGAGAGCCTTGTATGGTCTTAGGCAAGCGCCTCGAGCATGGTACACTTAGATTGATACATATCTCAAAGGATCGGGCTTCACCAAAAGTGAAGTAGATGCCAATCTCTATAACATTGTGGTAGATGACAAGTTTCTTATATTTGTATTGTATGTCGATGAATTGATACTTACAAGGGATGAGCATCTAGTTGATCCGCTCTTGCAAGTAGGACCTTGAAAAATAATTCGAGATAAAGGACATGGGATTGATGCATAACTTCATTGGGTTAGAAGTATGGCAAGGTGATGGTGAGTTGCTTGTAAGTAAGGGGAAGTATTCCTCTGAAATATTTAAGAGATTTCACATGGAGAAATGCAAGCTTATCTCTAACTACAAACTAGAGGAAGGAGCATGGATCTTGATCCAAGGGATCAATAAAGTGCTCAAAATTCAAAGTGTTCAAAAGTGCTTAAAACTAGCGCCAAAGTGTAGAGCTCACTAACCTGGATCCAACACAACTTGAATCACTCAAAACTGAAATCGTATGCTCCTGATATCATGTTCTAGTCGTTTTCCCAAATAGGTAAATTTTTTGCTGGTTGGGTGCAGGACTGCTAATTGGGAAATCCGCACAATGAATCAGTAGGATGACTAGACAAGATGACTGTACCTCGAGCTAATTGCAGGCTACTAAGTGGCCTCATTTAATTGTTTTGATTTGGCAAGTTCTGATACATTATGGTGGATTTTGTTGGCCCAATGGTCGGGTGCCACGCAGCTCAATCACAAGCTGCCACGTGGCACCCTTGGGTTGTTTAAAATTTTGTTAATGCTGAACTGCCACTGGGGAGGATCGAACAAAGGACCTCAAGCATTGCAACACAACACATTACCGCTACACTGCCTATTGAATCTTAACTATATAACAATGAATATGTATTTAAAGTTTTGGCACATAAGTGTTGGGGGAAGGGGTTGAGGCTAAGCCCCTAGCCCCTGGTCACCATACACCCATAAGACCATAGGCGAAGGAGCCAAGGGCTCAGGGTTTAGCCCCAGCCCAAGGTTACGTCTTAGCCCTAGCGCAAGGTTACGACTCCAACCATGTAACCCATAGGGTGGAGGAAAGATGTTAAGGTCGGGTGAAAATGATTAGGTGTCAGCCCTTGGTTCTATGAACCGACGAAACTGTGGGCCCAAAGTTTTTGGGGCTATGCAAACAAGGACAAGCAATTAGACCCACCCTCGGACACATGTCCCCATGTGGTCCTAATTTTTTCGCCTGAAGGGGTCAGAGGGCATTTAAAGTAAGCGACAAATTACATGTGAAACAACGTGAATCTCGCTGGTGCCAGGAAAAAAGTCACTTGGCGGTTTCGAAAAAGGTGGAATTTGTAGAACAATTAGTTGAGGAGTCCAGTTTGTAGATCAATTAGCAAAAAAAATTCTTTAGAGCATAACTTCAATTTTTGGCCAAATTGAGCCCAACAAGAGCCCAACTTGGGGTTTTTGGCTATTCCAGAGCCATTGGAGACATTTTACATTATGAGTACTGTAAATCCATGTAAAAACAAATTTTAAGCTCATAATGAAAGAGGCCCAACATTGGAAGTTGTACCAGGAGATGGAGCCCACGAGGGGTGAACTCATTTATTATTTTGTTGTCTTATGTTACTATATATGGTATATTTATTTCTATTTTAATGCTATTAACTGAGTTTTAAAACCATTATTTTATGTGCCTTTACAAAGTGATCCATTGCCTAAAAGACATAAAGTTTTACTTGGAAATTTTCCTATCACCTTCAAGTTTGTAAAATAGATCAGTTTGGTATCAGAGCTCAAGGTTATTTTGAAGGTTTGATTTTGTTTGCAAGTGGTTTATGATACCTACAAGGTTGAAGCTCAAAAGAGGAGAAGGAGAGTTTGTGGAGCCAAGGTCTCAAATTGTTTCAAGGAGAACACACATATCTCAAGCTTCACCAGTCATGGCACATGAAGAAGGTCATGAAGGGATGTCTGAAGATGAAAGAACTTTCAGAAAATATTTCTTTGAAATGTATGAAATGTATGAAATGGTGAAAGTTCCTTATGAGGAGAGGAACTCACGGTTGCAAGGAGAGAGCTCAAATCCTCCAAAAGGAAATGGAGGAAATGGAGACAAACCTCCAAAAGGGAATGGATGGGATGGTGAGAAGCGACCACCTTCACCTCCATCCTCATCCTCATCTTCTTCTACCTCTACCCCTTCACAAACACCTCCACATTCTCCAAAGGGACATGGTAAAACTCCTTTGTTAAAATTTGACATAAAGATTGAATTTCCTATGTTCGATGGAGAGGTAAATGCTGAGAAATTAAATAATTGGGTTCGTTAGATTTAAGTGTATTACAGGATACAAGAATCAAGGATGATGCAACCAAAATTCAACTTGCTTCTCTTAGGTTGGAAAGTGACGCACTCATTTGGTGGGAGGCAAAAACTCAAGAGGACATGAAGAAAAGTGGTAAGGTTTTATCCCCATGGAATGATTTTGTTGTTGCAATAAGAAGACAATTTTATCCATTAGCATACATGTAAAAAGCTATAATGTATTGACAAAACTTTAGGAAAGTTAAGGGTCAAAGTGTGTAAAGCTATACTCAAGAATTTAGGAAAAGAGCTTTGATTTTGGGTATAGATTTATCCTCTCAAGATACTCTACTAAAATATATTGGAGGTTTACATAGTTATTTGAGATGCACAATTCTCATGTTTAACCCTACAAATCTAGATGAAGTTTGTGTACAGGCAAATCATTTATAAGCAAGAGGGAAGAATTTTCCCCAAGAGGGAAATAAGAATCCATTCAAGAGTGGAGACAAAGGAAAGGGGAAATTCAAAGGCAAAGGGAAGAATAATGCTTCAATCAAGAAGGAGGGAGAAAAACTCACATGTAAACATTGTTAAAAAGAAGGCCATGATGAAGACCAATGTTGGAAACTTCATCTTGAGATGAGACCAAAAACGTTTAACAACAAATGGAAACAAAACACTGCTGCAACTACACAACATGATTTAGGATCTGATTTCGGGGATGAAACAAAGATCACAACCATGGGATTTAAAGGTAAGGACTCTATTGCAAGTACTAGTTCTTCTAGTAACCTCAATGAAACTCAACATGAAAAAGAAAGAATAGAGCTTTTCCACTTTAGAGTCATTTCAAAACATACCAATATAAATACCTTGTTTGATAGTGGATCACAAGAAAACCTTATTTTAGAAGAAATTGTTAAGAAATTAAACTTGGAAACAATTCCTCATCTTAAATCTTATCCTTTAGGTTGGATATGTGACAATGCAAAATTTCATGTGACAAGAAAATGCATACTTAAATTCGCCATCACTACATATTTTATTGATGAGATAGAACTTCATTTAGTACCACTTGACAAATGCACGATTTATTTGGGAAGCTCATACTTATATGATAGGAAATACGTATTTCATCACCATGAGAACAAGTATCATTTGTTTAAAAATGGGATTTGAGTATATTGTTAGAGCACATCGTAAGAAGTTGAATGTGTCTCTTCTGAATGATGAAAAAATGAAGAGGTTTGTAAATTCTAGTCAAAATTTTGCATTGTTAATGATTAAACACAAATATGTTGAGGAATTTGAAGCCTTCCAAGGATGTGATTCAAGATTAAAACTTGATTTGATTGAGGTTTTTAATAGTTATAATAAGATGTTTCAGGAACCTGAAGGATTGTCTCCTAAAAGAGGAATCCAACATGAGATCCAATTGCAGTAAGATTGTCCTCTTCCAAACATTGGCATGTACATGATGCTAGTAATGGAAAATGTAATAATCAAGAAAAACATCCAAGATCTGCTTGATAAAGGGGTCATCAAACCTAGAACATTGCCATGCAGGTCTTCAATTGTTTTAGTACCAAAGAAATATGGTGCATGGCACATGTGTGTGGATTTCAGAGCCTTAAACAAGATCACGGTAAAGAATTGTTGCCCTCTTCCTCAAATTGATGATTTACTTGATTAGTAAAAAGACGTTGTTTACTTCACTAAGTTAGACTTGAGAAGTGGCTATCATCAGATTAGGATTGATGAAGGAGACATATGGAAGACAACCTGCAAAACAAGGCAAGGTTTGTTTGAATGGTTTTTTTATGTCATTTGGGCTTTGTAATGCTCCTGCAATATTCATGAGAGTTACATTAGGGGAATTTTGAGTTCTAAAATGGGCCTCCTTAGGAAATTATAAAGTAATAGTGGACATAATAAAATAAGATTAGATTTCATCAATAAATTTTGGAGGGAAAAATGAAAAAACTATTTTTTCAACTCATATTTTCAACTTACCTCCCTATGGGTTTACTCAAATTTCGAGTGGTGTTGGACACCTAATCCTCTAAGGGTTGGTGTGGAAGCTGAACAACCAAAGGGAGTCCAAGGGACCACTTGGAATACAAAACCAAGGGTCAATCCTATGTATTATAAATATGTATCATTATGAATAAGATATGAACTCAATGTTTATCATTCATATTCTGCATTCGCCATCTATGTGTTTAACATGGTATCAGAGCCATGATGTGTGGCCTTCTCTGTGGGTTTCTCAACCACTAATTGTGTAGTCTTCTATCTCATCATTTATGTGTTAGGTTTTCTACCATGTAATTCCCTGCCAACTCTGTCAACCTTGACATTTCCTCAGCTTTGTCAATTCTCTGTCTCCTTCAATATCGATGGTCTCTGTTGCATGCAACACTGCCCTATCTGATTATCATAACTGAGCGTTCTATTCCTCATTGTACATCTGTCCGTAGGAATCTTTATGCTCCACTAATTGGGTGTAACTCCTTTGGCCTGAATTGCATGTGTTAGAGGTAGAAAACTTGCAAGATATACCCATAATAGAAAATATGGACACTGTGGATAACCTGTTCACGACCTCTTAAGCTCGGCGCACCCATCATTATCTGTATTCTCTATTTTTTTTTTTTTCTTTTTACATCAGCCAAACTTGGAACTTGCAAACACTCGCACAATAAGAACTCTCTACCATTATTGTCTATGCTCAATCCTTATACAACCTTACAAATAAAACTTATTTTTTCCTACTGTTAAACCTGCATTTGCTACCACGACCAATGGATTAGCATTGAAGTTGTGGCTTGCTATTTCTTTCCAAATCATTGAAAAAAAGGGTTTTTGCTGAATAGACTAAATGGACTAGAAATTTGGCCTCACGCTAGACATTCCATTGCTGCAGCATTGGGATACTTGAGCATTGGTATATGCTGAACATTTTATATAACAGCTCCAGTCGACCCTATCCAAGGTAATAACTGACTATGTGTCTTCAAGTCTCTCCGAATGAAGTGCAATGAACTATGAATGCATTAAAGCATGCACTAAAATGTGATGTATTCAAGGTTGTTTGTATGCCATATTGGTTATCGAATTGCTTGTTTCCAAATTAGCATCAATTTATTGCTTCAAGCGGTGAATAATTACTTACTGCTCAAAGTCGCACACATTTGCAAACTGGCCTGTCATCACATTATAAGATTAAAGGAAGTGAAGGAATATTGTTGTGGTTAGACTGCATAATAACACCGATCTCCTAGCAAGTTGTAGAAAACATCTCAACAAAGCTCTTCTTAACATGCTCTATTGTCAAACAAGTCCCTCATGAAGCACGTGCAGATTTTGTTACTATCCCTCTAAACAGAAGCATAATCAAATGATCTCGCTGAATTGGATGTCAAATATGAAGGGTTTTTAAGTTGCATGTGCAAGTTATCTGGAAGTTGAATTGCTTCCATGAACCGAGAGACTACTACTTCTTTCTCCTTGTGTCGACAGAAGAAACTTGTAATGTGACCACATAGATGTTGAGTGTAATACGGGTTCATAATATGAAGGATTGGCAGAACCAGTTGTTTTTGCAGATTTGAAAGAACCATTAAAATCAATAAAATGTGTGCAAAAAAAAATGAGTCTCCCAACTGCTAACTCTGGCACTGCCTTTTGAAAGGGAAAACCTGGGGTTGCAATTCCTCCTGCCCTTTGGCCAGAGAGAGACCCACAAGCCAAGGATGCTCTGCACAACCTTTTTTGTCCTTCTACTGAAAGAATATATGGACCAATTAAAGGACATGGGAGTCATGAAAGGTATCTTGTGCAAGAAAAAAATGCAATTGGAAAGCCTCTAGGCTGGAGCCCGAAGCCTAAGCGATTAAACTTTGTGAGTTAGTATCAAATTCTTGTTTTGCGACTTTTATTGCAACAATTTTTGTTCCGGGTTACCATAGAGCCTCGTTGAATATTTTGATTTTTTTTTTACAATTTACCAAAACAAAAAGACAGTTCCAATACCTTCTCTTTGTGTTTTTGGCTGATGCAACTCTTGGGATTTTATACAACTGAAACTTGAAATTGGTATATCTTGGAGGGCCTTGCCAATGCAATTGAAATAGATTTATATTGAAAACAATGATTAGATGTCATTTTCTATCTTTGAGGCCTTTAATTTTTGCTGATATGATGGAAAAATTGATAATTTGTTAGAGTTATTAAACATTCTAATGTTGTCCAATGTTCATATTACAATCCAAATTAGTAAAGACACTCTTAGAAATTCGAACTTGTCTACAAGATGCATAAGAAAAGATTGATTTTTGCAACTTGAATCACATCTACAGCTAGTCATGATTCTGAAATTGCCTTTTTTCAGGACAATTATTTGTTTTAGACACACTCCCATCAACAACCAGAAATTGATCAGATCATTGAGCCCCTCTCAGGAGTAGTTTTACATGTAGATGCAGAAATTCAGCCCGCACTTCCCAAGTTGATCATGAGACCTTGGGAAGAGCTTGTACACAATAAGAAAATAACAGATCTTGGATATGATAAGGAGATTCCTTTCATATTCCAGACTACTCCATGCCCATTCAGTTTCAGAGTGCTGGATTCCTTTATGACAATACACCTTCAAATGTTCTAGTTTTCGCTCCTCTTCCACAACAACAACAAAAACAACATATTGTTAAATGCCAACATTGTGACTGAGTTGGCCATATGAAAGATCATTGTTTTGATCTTCATCCATGTGAGCACTGGCATAAAACCACTCATTCTTCACACAGATGCTTTAGAAAAAAGCCTACTGCAAGAACAAAGATTCATCTTGGATGGATCGCTTCTTGGCAATGGTCATCAAAAACCAAGAAGATATTTTAGTCATATGTCTAAACATGTTTAAGAGTATTGAACAATATTGCAGTTGATTTTTCTCCATCATCTCACCTTGTATCTGATAGGGGGAAGTGCTGGTCATCTACAAGCTTCAAAGCCACATCAAGTGAGCTTGAGCCGAAACCTGCCATACCAGATTTAGAGTTGTAGCCAGAGACAAAGATTCTCGTGAGCATGCCTTCAATTGGTGATGCCTCTTCAAAAACATGAGGAGCACTTCCTCTAGCATAAGACTTAAGCTTCTTTCCAGTTTTGGAAGAGTTTGAGGAATTGCATTAAGCATTCTAGAGTTGTTGGTCATCCTTAAACCATCACGGGTTGAGACCTCCCTTTTCAGGTTGAGGTTCTCCCTTTTTATGTGGTGTGAGACCTCCCTTTCAAGGTTGAAGGTTTCCCTCTTCAAGACATCAGGATCACTTCCTCTAGTAGAAGACCTCAACTTCATGCTAGAATTGGAAGAATTTTGGGAACTGCACTATGCATTCTAGTGTTGGTGGTCATCCTTAAACCACCCGCCTTATACCAACATTTTAGAGAGCCCATTCAGCTTAGTGCTGCCATCCATGTTTTTGCACATTTTGTATTACAACTCTCTTCTTTGACTCATACATAACCCTTCGGATTAAGGGGGGGAGTGTTGGACACCTAATCCTTAAAGATTGGGGTGGAAGCTGAACAACAAAAGGGAGTCCAAGGGACCACATGGAATACGAAACCAAGGGTCATTCCTATACATTATAAATATGTATCATTGTGAATAAGATATGAACTCAATGCTTATCATTCATATTCTGCATTCTCCATGTATGTGTTTAACAAGCGAAAACATTTGTTGGATGCAAAATTTGATTCTTCATCCAAGGAGTACCCATGTTGCATATTTTGATGGACCCTACCACATGAAAAATGAGAAATACTTGAAAAACATGATTGTAATCACATTTTTCATGTATTTCTCATTTTTTGTGTAGCAGGGTCCATCGAAAATATGCAACATGAATACTCCTTGGATAAGGAATTAAAATTTTCATTCAACAAGTAATCCTGCTTGAAATTTGAGTAAAACATTAGGGAGTTAAGTTGAAAATATGATTTGAAAAAATAGTTTTATTATTTTATTATATTTTAATATGTTTACTTTTTTACTCCAAAAATGGTGATTCACCCCCAATGGTTTACATCATCATCTAGAATCCTATTGGTTCTTATAAAGTTTATTTTTGTTGTACATTTTTCTTGGGAGGCTCATTTTAGACCTCAAAATTCGCCTAATGTGAATGTGTTATGAAACCATCTCACAAAAAGATAGAAAAGATAGATCGATGCCTTAGAAATAAGCCTCTTCGAGGGGGAAACCTCCTTTACATTACACAAATGAACAATTCTTAGATGATACAAATGACAAGACCTCCTTTCTGTATATAGGAGTCTGAGGGGTCATAATATAATCAGAGCCGACATAACAATAACAATGTAAGGGCACAATAATAACAATAGTGGGCTTCTATGGGGCACAATAATAACACCATGGGGACTACATGGGCACAACAATATAACAAGGGGGCTGTACTAATAACAGTAAGGGGTTACACTAGTAATATAAGGACCTAAGATGCCCCTCTCAAAAAGTGTTGTCCTCAACGCTTGAGTAGTTCTTGATGCTTATGTATAAAATTCTTGTCCTCCGATGTGGAATTTTCAACGGGTAAGTTCTTCCACTTGATGAGATACTCTGAAATTGATTGATTTCGTAGTTGTCGAGTTCTCGTTTCTGTGACTGCTTCAGGTTCCAATATGATTTTTCCTTCCTGGTCGAGTTCTGGTAATATTGTTTGAACTAGTATCTTCTACAACTTTTGAATGAGTGACCACACTTCTTCGTCCTTCTTCCATTCTTCCCTTGCTTTGTTTATCCAATCTGGTTGGATAATAGAAATAGCACAAAACAATACTTCTACATCCTCATCCTTTCTTGAGAGTGCATCTGCAACAACATTTTTCTTCCCTTTTTTGTAGATGATTCCAAAGTCATAACCCAACATATTGTGACCCATTTTTTATGTTCTTCTAAGGATAATATTTGCTCTAAAAAGTATTTAAGACTATTATGATCCATTTTTACCTTGAATTGTCTTCCCATTAGGTAAGGTCGCCATTTCTTAAGTGCATGTAGTATTTCCAACATTTCCTTCTCATAAATAGCTTGCTTGAGATGTAGACGTAAAAATACCCAATCACCTACATCAAAACTTCTTTCACTGCATTGTTGATCTGCCTGTTGTTTCATTCGATTGTGCACCAAAGTGACATTATCCTTTAAACGTTGGAGAACTTGTTGTTAATGCTCGATGTGATATTTCAATGCTTGAATCTTTTTCTTCTTGATATGTCCTTCTATCTTGAGAGTTTGAGGAGTGGTAATTTCTTCCAATGCATTACAGTATATGGTCAAATTCATTTCTTGATGCTCGATGTGATCTTTCACTTCTTGAACATTTTGCTTCTTGATATGTCCTTCTATCTTGATAGTTTGAGGAGTGGTAATTCTGGCTAATACATTACAAGATATGGTCATATTCATTTCTTCTTTCTTGATGTGGTATTTCACTTCTTGAACCTTTTTCTTCTTGATATGTCCTTCTATCTTAAGAGATTGAGGAGTAGTAATTCATTCCAATGCTTTACAAGATATGGTCAGATTCATTTCTTCTTTCTCTGGGGTTGGTTCCTGGTGTATATACTCTTCTTTTGACGTTTCTTGATCTTTTTCTTCCTCCTCTCCACAATCAATGTAAAATAATTTCTTCTTAGCACACTTATGACCTTTAATGTATTTGTTATCAAAATTGTAACAAAGCCCTTTTTCTCTTTTTTCTTCCAATTGTTGTGGTGTAACCCTTGTAGGTTGTGGAAGGCTAGGAAAAGCAACACTTCCATATTTATAGTTGTGAGGGGTAGACTTCCTTGTTTCCATAATTTTTCTTTCCACTTTGTAACAAAGCCCTTTTTCTCTTTTTTCTTCCAATTGTTGTGGTGTTGCTCTAAAGAAGGTGTTGTATCCTTGTAATGTGCTATCATTTCCTTCGTGAAAATTGACCACGTAACAAGTTGTTTACGAGAACAAAGCTCTTTATACCATAAAAATTGATTCGGTTCTAAATATGAAGATGCAATACATACCTTTTGTAACAATGGTACACCATGTAGATCAAAATATTGCTCCATCTTTAGTATCCAATTTACAAGATCCTTGCCATCAAACTTCCTCATATCGCCTTTTCTTGATTTTAGGAGCTCGATCTTGAAATGACTGTAACTCTGTAATTTCATATCTATAAGTTCTGAAATTTCTTCCTGTGGTAGCTCTTTGTTGTTCTCTTTCTAATGCCACAAGTCTGATCAAGATTGGATTCTGCAAGGAAGCGTTATGTCAAATCTCCCACGATGACCTAATTATAGATTGGTTCAGTAGAGTGAACTTGTACGAAGTTCCACGTGTCATTTTTTCAGCCTTAGTACCTAAAACTGATATACCAAAAACTACAGGAAGTCCTCCTTCTGAATTTTTTTATGAAATTCCAATATCATTCTCAAAACAAAAGTTATGATGATTTTCCCTAGGTCACCTGTTTGGAATGTAATTCGAGAGTCTACAAAATCTTTAACTTCCTCAGATCACATCTCCTAAAATATATTGAGACAATATTTGAAATTCGTACCCGAGGTTTAGCGCAATTTCGTCTCAAATGGTTTTGTTTGTTTGTTTTGTTTTGTTTTTTGGTTTTTTGTTTGTTTGTTTGTTTGTTTGTTTTTTTTGGTTTTTTGGCTTTTTGTTTGTTTGTTTTGTTTTTTTTGTTTGTTTGTTTTGTTTTTTTTGTTTGTTTGTTTTGTTTTTTGTTGTTTTTGTTTTTTGTTTGTTTGTTTGTTTTTTTGTTTTTGTTTT
>APFE030733507.1:17265-27775 GCA_000404065.3 Pinus taeda
CAATGACTTGTTTGGAGCAGCGAAACCCTAGAATCCAAAGCTCTGATACCAAATGTTATGAAACCAGCTCACAAAAAGATAGAAAAGATAGATCAACGCCTTAAAAATAAGCCTCTTCGAGGGGGCAACCTCCTTTACATTACACAAACGAACAATTCTTAGATGATACAAATGAGAAGACCTCCTTTATATATAGGAGTCTAAGGGGTCATAATATAATCAGAGCTGACATAACAATAATAATGTAAGGGCGCAATAATAATAATAGTGGGCTTCTATGGGACACAATAATAACAATATGGGGACTACATGGGCACAAAAATATAATAAGGGGGTTGTACTAATAACAATAAGGGGTTACACTAGTAGTATAGTGATCAAACAGAATGATGTCTTAAGACCTTTTCTTGATGAATTTGTGATAGTCAAATTAGATGCCAGACTAATTTTCAACAAGACTTGTGAAGAGCATGTGAATCATGTTAAGCAAGTCTTAGATGTCTTAAAGAAATAAAATTTGTTCTTAAAGATGTCTAAATGTGAATTTGGAAAAACCTCATTAGTATATTTGGATCATATACAGCAGGAGGGGGTGAATTGAAGATAGATCCATCAAAGGTCAAAGTCCTTATGGATTGGCCTAAACCAAATAATGTAACAGAGGTTAGGAGATTTTTGGGAGCAACCCAATATTGGAGAAAGTTTATTTCTAAATTCTCATCAATTACAGCTCCATTACATGCCTTGACAAGTGTGAAATAGGTTTTTCAGCAGGGAGGCGAATAGTAGAAAGCCTTCGATGCATTGAAAGAGATAATCAATACAACAAGAGTTCTCGCACTTCCTAATTTAAGACAACCATTTGAGATACAAACTGATGCAAGTGACTATGGTATGGGAGCAGTCTTGGTGCAACATGGTAAGCCCATTTGTTACCATTTTGAAACTTTTAATGGTGCAATAGTTAACTATCCAACATATGACAAAGAATTGTATGCTTTGGTGCAAAGTGTGAAAAAATGGAAACACTATTTGATGGGAAATGAAACTACCATTCACATTGATCATCAACCATTGAAATACTTGCAAACACATACCAAGCTACAACAAGTGAGGCATTTCAAATGGGTAGGTTTATTGCAGAAATTCCACTTGGTGAAAAGGTATAAGAAAGGTATCTATAATGAAGTTGACAATATATTATCTAGACCAATTTTTAGCGCCTAAGTTGTTCTTAAGCATAATTATATTATGCATGATAGCTATGTTGAACAATATGATTTAGATTGAAATTTTAAAGATGTATATGCAACTTTGTGTCAAGGCAACCAAGTAGAGTAATTAGATTACCATGTTCATGATAAATTGTTGTATCATCTTGGCAAGTTATGCAATCCACAAGGTGAAAGAGTTAGCATCATAAGGGAAGCAATTACTTCTCTTATTGTTGGCCATTTTTAATGTAGGCAAGATGGTGGCATAATTACATAGGTATTGTTATTGGTCTCGTATGAATGAAAGTTTGTCACGATATATAATAGGATCTTATTTGTGTGCTACTAGTAATCCTAGCAATAGAGAGTTAGGATTGTATACTCCACTTCCAGTTCCTTCCCGTCCTTGGGAAAGTGTTTCTGTGGACTTTGTGGGAGGGCTACTTATGTCTAGGAAAAATCATGATTATTTGTATGTTGTGGTTGATTGTTTTAGAAAAATGTGTATTGTGATGCCTTGTAAGAAGTAGGTTACAGCTGAATAGACTGCACAAATGTTCTTTCAAAATGTATGGGTGCATTTTGGGTTGCCCACATCTATTATTTCTGATCAAGATTCTCGATTTTTCGGGAAATTTTGGTCAAGCCTACAGGGACTTATGGACACCAAGTTGAAGAAGAGCACATCATTCTATCCACAAATTGATGGTTAGACATAAGTGGTGAATAAAACAATAATACATCTTCTTCGTGGTTATTGTAGAAAACATCTTAGGATTTGGGATGAAATACACTACATTCAACATGCTTACAACCAGGGTAAACATTCATCGACTCAAACATCTCCATTTGAGGTATGCTTTGGATACTTACCAAAATATCCTTTAGATTTAACCTTTGGGAAATATGTTGTTATTGATGGACATAGTGACATTGATAAGGCTAAGCGATTCATTGAACAAGTTCAATTGGTGGATCAAATGGTTAAAGAATAGTTGGAAAAGAGTCAAGCCAAGTACAAGACAAGTTATGATAAGCATCGTGTTGACCACAATTTTCAGGTTGGAGATGAATTTTGTTTTTACATTAGCAAGGAGAGGCTTCAAGGAGAAGGTAAAAAACTGAAACCAATCAGGTATGGACCTTTTAATATTTTAGAAAATATTAGTAATAATGCCTTCCGGTTGGATTTTCCCCCATATATGCAGATGTATGCAGTTGTTAATGTTGAGAATTTGAGATTATATGAGCCTCCTTTGATTGAAGATCAAGGAGAGAAAGTTTAGATTCCTTCAATAGAAGATTTCTCTCCTAAATTTCTTGAAGAATTGCAGAAGGATACTATCCTTGACAGAAAAACAAGAACTTCAAGAAGAGGGAACATGGAGTACCTTCATGTGGGGCTCAAAGGTACAAATCCAAGCAAAGCCAAATGGATTGAGACAGGAAGGGTGAGGGAACTTTACCTTCATCTTCTTGTTGACTGGAAATAGTCTTTTGGAGGTCCAAAAGCTTCCAACAAGGAGGAGTGATCTAAAGGATCAATAAAATGCTCAAATTAAAAGTTCTTAAAAGTGCTCGAAGACAGTGCCAAAGCGTAGAGCTCGTCGACCTAAATCCAACACAACTTAAATTACTTAAAATCGATATCATATGCTCTCGATATCGCGTTTTGATCGTTTTCCCAAACAAGTAAAATTTTTGTAGGTTGGGTGCGGTATTGCTGACTGGGCAGTCTGTACGATGACTCAGTAGGCTGACTGGACAAGTTGATTGTACCTCATACCAATGACACAATGCTAAGTGGCCTTATTTGATTGGTTAAATTTGGCAAGTTCTGAATGGTTATGGTGGATTTTGCTGGCCCAGTAGTTGGGTGCCACATGGCCCAATCACAGGCTACCATGTGGCAACCTAGGGTTGCGCAAAATTTTATTAAGGCCAAATTTCCACCGGGGAGGATCGAATGCATGTTCTCAAGCATTGCAACACAATGACTTACAACTACACTACCGAGTGAATCTTAACCCATATAGTAGAAAATATGTATTTAAAGTTTTGGTGCATATGTGTTGGGTGAAGGGGTTGGGGATAAAACCCTGGCCCTTGGTCACCATACACCCATGAGACTGTAGGCAGAGGACCTGAAGGATCGGGGTTTAGCCCCAGCCCAAGGTAATGGCTCCAACGATGTAACCAACAGTGCAGAGGAAAGGTGTCAAGGTCAGGTGCGGAGGATAAGGTGCCAGCCCCAGGTCATATGGACTGATAGAACTGTGGCCTGAAGTTTTGGGGGTTATGTTGATCGGGGAGGGCGATTAACCCTAGCCCCTGGTCGTGTGGCCCCATGGGGCCCCTTTTTCCCGCCCGAAGGCGTTAGAGGGAATTTAAAGTAAGCAACAAATTGCACCTGAAATGACGCGAATCTCGCCGGCAATAGGCGAAAAAGTCACTTGGAAGTTCTAGAAAAGGCAAAAAAAATAGAACAATTAGCAGAGGAGTCCAGTTTGTAGAGAAGTTAGCAGAAAAACTTCTCTAAATCATAACTTCTTCCATTTTTTGCCAAGTTGAGCCTAACAAGAGGCTAGCTTGGGGGTTCTAACTATTCTAGAGCCAATGGAGACATTATTTTTACATTATGAGTATTGTAAATCCATGTAAACACAAATTTGAAGAACTTAATGAAAGAGGCCCAACATTGGAAGCTGGACTAGGAGATGTAGCCCAGGAGGGGTGAACTCCTTTATCATTTTAATGTCTTGTGTTACTGTATATGGTATATTTGTCTCTATTTTTTATGTTGCTAACTAATTTTTAAAAACATTATTTTATGTGATTTTGCAAAGTGATCCATTTCCTAATAGACATAAAATTATACTTGCAAATTTTCCTATCACCTTCAAGTTTGTATAAAATATTAATTCTTTAGGAGAGGTAGTAGATGCTAACATCTATAGACAACTTGTGGGATCCTTGATTTATCTAGTGAACATAAGGCCCAACATATGCTATGCAGTTAATTAGCTGAGTCAAGCCATGGTGAAGCCTACCAAGCTATATTGGAAGGCAACAAAGCACATGTTAAGATATCTCAGAGGCACAACTGAGTATGACTTATGGTACAAGAGGACAAAGGGAGTGAAGCTCTAAGGCTTCAGTGATGTAGATTGGGCAAGGATTCCATCAGACATGAAAAATACTTTAGGTGTTATCTTCAATGTTGGTTCTGCAACTATTTCCTGGTATGGTAGGAAACAAAGGTCTATTGCACTCAACTCAGCCTAGGTTGAATACATGGCTGCAAGTCAAGTAGCATGTGAGGCCATAGGGATGAGTAAAATACTTATGGGCCTTCTTAGTTAGGGGATGGATTGGACATTGATTTATTGGGATAATAAGAGTTGCATTAAACTCTCTAATAATGTAGTATTTCATGTTAGGTCCAAGAACATTGATATCAGGTACGATCACTTGTGGGATTTTGTGCAGAGGAGAATTATGATGCTATAATACATTCTAACTTAGGATCAGGATGTAGATATATTCATAAGGGAGTTATCAAAAGGAAAATTCAAATTCCATAGGTGCAAGATAGGGGTGGTGAAAAATCTCTTTCTTGCTAAGAGGGAGTTTTAGAAAGTGTGGTGAGAAAGGCTAAATTTGACTTGTGCCTTAGTCAAATTTAGTAATTCAATTTTCCACATTAGTGGGATGACTTGGATTGTAGTTGACTTGTGTGACATGGCCTTTTCTACTAGTTAGATCTACAAATTTGAGTTTGTGGGCTTGGAGTAGAGTTGTGGATATGATGTTTGCTAATATTTACTAATCTAGTTCAGTTATTTATAGTTGAACTCAATTAACTGATGTCAAACTACTAATTAAGTTAGTTGAAGGTTAGTTGAGTAGTATAACTATTGTTAGCTCATTGATTTCTTAGTTAAACTTGTCAATCAACTAAAAATATCCCAAACATGCATGGAATTCGAATTTCCTAGTTGGAGTGGAGAAAAAGGCACATTGTAATCATCAATTGTATACTAGTTGAGTGTACAGGCTTGGAAATTAAGTAGGTGATCAATTTCTTCAGGGATTTGCACAAGGAAATAGGGAATTATCCTATTTTTTAGGGTTAATTTCCTCAAATATTATGTAAGGAAATAAGAGTTTATCTTGAACCTTGAATTGGCTAAGTGTTAGCCAGAGCACGACAATCAATAGGAAAACATGTTTACAGTGCAAGGTATGCTTCAAGATCAAAGCAAAACATTGTAATCGTTTCTCATTCTCATCTGATTAATGAAAAGCAATGAAGGGTTTTTTCCCAATTGGGTTCCCTTGTAAATCATTATGTTCTTGTGGTTTTTATGGTTGCATGTGTTTTTAAATTGCAATTTCCATTCCATATAATAGTAGAGCAAATTTTTAATCTCTTGTTTTTAGTTCAAATTTATTAGTAGTAACAAATTTCTATTAATTTCTACATTATTTGCTTACACAACTACATTTAAGGGTAGGTCACACTTTAGTGATTTGGTTTTTATAACCCTTTAGAGCCTATTTGAGGCCTTAAATAATCGTTATAATTTCATAACATCTTGATGTTGTTATACACATGAATATCTTTCAAATGACATGCATATCACCTTAATTGGAGCTCTTGTGCAAAAGTTATGCCTCATGCATGTTGACCTAATGTCTTATTGATCACCGTAATATTGAGTGGGTGCCATACTAGATCATATTACTCACACATGTGGAGATAGTCATGCATGGACTTTCAAGAAGATACTAGGATGTTGAAAACCCTAAGAATAATTGGGTTCAAGGCCAACAAAAACACTAAATGTAGCCCTATAGAGCTATCAAGCCATGATAGATATTGGGCTACTAGGATAGGAAGGAGTTCCCTTATTATTGTATTTTGATTCTTCCACACTAGAAAACAACATCTAGGAGTGGGATATTGAAGCATAAAAAAGAAGGAGAAGATCCTATACTAGTCATGTTGGCCGCAATTTCCGTGGAAACTCCATAGCGAGTGCCCCTTTCTTTATATTTTCATTTCAAAAATAAGAAGAAAAGAGTAGAGTATCCTTCTCAACTTCTAGCTATTGTTTTTCTCATATTAGGTTTTTCTAGGGTAAATCTTATTTATTGTGTGTATGGCATGATATTTCCTTGTCTTCTTTTATTTTAATTTCAATTTATTCTAGTATTTCATTCATTAAACTAGTAGCAATGAAAATCAAATCTAAAGTAAAACACTACATAAGAGAATATTTTAAAATATTAAAAGATCTACTACGCTAAGTATAGAAATAACAATCCATAGAATTAGTTTGAGGAGAGACTTTCAAAGCTAGAAGGACAAGTTGCTAGCATCTCTCACCAAATGGCCATCCTCATGGTAATTCCAAAGAACAAGTTTGGATCATTTAGAAAGTTTGGTAGCTTTAACTCAAATTTGGATGAAATAGGAAATGGGGAGATAATGAAGATCTACAAAAGGAACAAAAGAAGAGTTGGAGAAAGACAGACAATCTTTTCTAAAATTATAAGAAAAAATGGGCATTAAACCTACCAAGGTGAAAATTATGTTGTTAAATTGTATCAATGGTTGTACTAGTCATAATTTTATTTTGGTATTCATAACATATGAGAAGAGGAAAACATTTCATTTGTTTGCCTAAAGTTAGAGGACTAAGTGTGTGATCCCCTAGTAACTAAGTGTGAAGTCTTTAAATCCATCACTGGGTCCCATTTATACCTTATTGGCTATAAATATGAGTGGTGGATCTATTGGCATTAATTTCGATAAAAGAAAGGGTTAAGTGTGCAAGAATACATCACTAAATTCAAAAATATGGATATTATGTTGAGTATATCTCCCAAGAACTTGGATGTACTTTGCAATATTTTGGTGGTGTACATAGTCATTTACAAAGGCAAGTGATGCTCTTTGAACACAGGACAATTGATAAGGAATGTGTGCAAGAACAATATATGGAGAATATGGGTAAGAAAAAAGGAAAACCAAGTCATTCCAAGTAGAAAGGCCTCAAAGTTGCTTCCAAGGGGGGAAAGAAGAAGTGGAAAGGACATGATAAGGAAACAACAACCATTGCACATTAGTGCAAGGATCCAAAAAACCTTTGTAACCATTGTAATATTAAGGATCACACTAAATATAAGTGTTGGAAGCTCCATCAAACTCTACGTATAAAGAATCGTGAAGGATGGCAAGAAGAAGAACATACTAGCTATGAATTTAGGTAACTAGGTGGAGAGAGACTCTGATTTAGAAGAAAAGATTGTATGCACCAAAAAGGAGGTAAGTATAACAACCTCCATCCCAAGAAAGAGAAGGAGATGACTAAACTCTTGAATATTGAGATATAGGTCAAGAATACAAAGGAGGGTACTTTGTTTAATCCCGATTCACATGCTAATCTCATAGTAGAAGATTTGTTCAACAAGCTTTGATTAGAATTTCATGACTATTCTCATCCATTGGGATGGGTGAATATAGAATCATAGGTTAGGGTTACTAAGCAGTGTGAGATCAACTTTGCCATAAATGCAAACTATATCAATGAAAAGGAGGTATACATAGTGCCACTTGATGTGTGTGGAGTAGTGTTTGGAATCCTCTACATGTACTTGAGGGATGCAATCTTCATGAGGAGAGAAAACTAGTACCACCTAATCAAGGAGGGGATGCCCTTGATCATCAATGTACTCAAAGGTAAATCCAATATCTCTTTAGTAAATGCCACTTAATCAATTTAAGTTATCTTTGATTGTAAATTAGTTAACTTCATTAATTTAATTAGTTTTGATTTTAAATTAATCAATTTAAATTGTCCACAACTTAAAGTTCTAGAGTAATGTAACATATTATTTTTTATGATGGTTAAACTTCAACAACCAAAGAAAAAATTGCCATAGACAACATCATAAAAGAGGTCATATAAGGTCTCTCTTAAAGTTTTATCCTCACTTATAATACTTTTATATTTATGCAGGGTGAAATGAGGATGTTCTTAAAGCCCCTAGTTTTAAGTCTCACCTCTAAAGCATTTATATTTGTATTCATGTTTATTTCATATTAAATAAATTAGTATTCTAAGAATAATCAATGTTCCACCTTGAATCAAGTTCATTTTAGAGCTAATATAGTCTTGTTGTAATAGGAATATTTTATATAGCTCCAAGTTTCTTGGCAACTTTGACTTCCTTTATTATCAAATTTTGAAAATCTGAAGGAAGTTTACTATGAGATTATAAAATTTGTTTTAATGAATGGTGGAACAATGTTCTTAAGGATTTTGGCCAATATTTTATTGAACAAGAAACTCAAAAACCATTCAAAATCCTTGTTAGTATTGTGTTGCCAAACTCTAGAAATATAAGAGAGATTTGTTACAATATTATATGACTTAATTGCTTGTTGATACTTATGAGAAAGGTTAGGACAAGAAATATAAGATAGGTTTGTTACAATATTATATGACTTAATCGCTTGTTGATACTTATAAGAAAGGTTAAGGCTAGGTTCACGTTTGAACAAATTTCACAAAATAAATACCCTCAATCACAACAATATAGTCATTCATATATATATATATACTCCATAAATATACTATTGGTAGTTATCATGTGATGGTTGTTGTTTGTAATAGATGAACGTAATGTGAATTTTTGATACTATTCTAGTTTGCATGAAAGGTGTTTTTATGATATAATGGGTGGATCATATACATATATGATATGAATTATGATAAATGGTTGATGAAATATAATAGTTCAAAATTGTGTGAAGTTGGTTAGTATGATTATGATAATGTTTAATGTTTATTAAGACTAAAATTTGTGCTAAAAAATTATTAAGAGAAATATTCCAAGATCATCATAGTTATGTTGAGTTAGAAGGTTAGGAAGGTTGGTAGTGTGACAAAACTTTTGAAATTGAGATCTAATATGGATATATATTGGACATTATAAGATGAAGTTCTTTTAATATTCAACTCTCTTAGTGTCGCAAAAGTGATATATTCTTTCCTCCCATTATGTTTTGAGATTTTTTTCAATACCCCATCTCATTATAGAACTTGTGAGAATTTGTTTTTATTTTAATAACATTATTTTTTTCCTTTACATTAATCAAAATAAATAGATATTTTTAATATGTTTTTTACACCACCAGAATTTCATTTAATACCCCACTATTTTCTAATCACACATAATATTAATATAAAAAATAATCTAAATCTATCTTTAAATTTACTTAATCAAACTAAGTCAAATATACAACTTATTCTATTAAAATAATAAAAGCAACTTGTCATTCTTCATAATTCTATTGGTTGCAGGTGCACTTTACTAAAAGTGATATCATACATGGAGAAAAAGTAGGCTTGATTTGGTTGTCATGTCATATGAAAGGATCTCACTATTGATGGTTATGCAAAATTCAATTTTGATTTTTATTTCTTATAAAAAAAAATGTAATTAATATTAGTGGTGTGTATTGGTTCGTGTATCATTTGAATTTATGGTATTGATTGGTTTGAATTATATATTGGGCAGAAAGATACTATGGATAATATATTCACGTTTATTTTATGTATATATGTAACACATTCTCACATCACCAATTTGGAAATTACTTTTATGATTGGTGCCTCATGTCAAAAACAATTTCTCTCATGTAGGGTGATTTTCTATTGAAGTTGATATACTAGAATCAATATATGAATTTTCATGATGTGTGAATGAATTGAAGTTGAGTATGTGAGAAATAATTAAGTCATAGAACAATGATTACTTTAGCCCTTCTAGATCTAAAGTCTCCCCATCCTTGATGTGACACTAAAGATTTTGGATCAACACCTCAACTAAATGAATTAATAATGTTATTGAGAATATATTAACAAATTTGCTAAGTAAAGTAATAATCTTAAGGATTAAGTTGGATTTGATTAACACTTCCAATGTATCTCATTAAACATGATTAAGTTGGATGTGATTTGAATTTTTAAATATTTTCGATTCATTGCATGGACTAAGAAGCTACTTTTAATTGAAATCAAAGTCATTTAATGTATCATTATGGTCATTGATTTAGCTTAAAAACCTTTGTTTTGAATTAAAAGACTTCGATTTGAATTAAAAGACTTTAATTTATGTTTGAGAAACTTCGAATTGAATTAAAAGACCACGGGCAATATTTTAATTTATCGTATTTTAATTTAGGTTTGAGAAACTTCGAATTGAATTAAAAGACCATTGGC
>APFE030733524.1:0-10155 GCA_000404065.3 Pinus taeda
TATGATTGGGGTTGCAGTGCCCAAATATTTCTATAACAACTGTCATCCACAATTTCTATCACTTCCAAGTCAACTAATGTGCTCATGCCTTCAATATCTACAGTTACTCCTTGTGGCCATCCCATGGGGATGATCTTCTGCTGATTTTCCAAACTTAACTGAATCGGAGACCACTACAGCATGGGTCTCCCCATATGCTCCAAAGTCTGATTTGAAAAAACATTCGCATCTAACCCTAGATCCAGAATAACTTGATCCATTTCATATTCTCCTATCTGTGTGATGAGTCTCATCTCACGCCCTGTCCTTTCTTTATGCTTACCAATCTTCCGTACCACGCGCAGTTCACCCCTTCACAACCTTGCTATCACACAACAAATTCATGCAAGTCTCTAGAAAGGTTGTAAGCATAGAAGGGTCCATTTCCTGAATATGCTTATCTCGACTCCCTGAGGTAGAGGCCTCAGAGAAGCTCTTTTTTGCTTCCATGAACTTTCGTGTGCGTGCTCCAAATCAAATTCAGCCTCCTTCGCTAGAGCTTTATGAAACCATGCACTGTCTTTCCACTTCGGAGCACTATATTCACATTTGGATCCTCTTCACGAGGCTCAGCTCTCATCATCTACAGGTTCTGAGTCGACTGCAGTGGTAGAAACCCTTTGTCGCATATCCTTTCTTTCTGAATGGAGTTCGGATTTTCCACAGTGTTCATGTTTTGCTGTCGACGTTTCGAGTCTGCAACTAGACTCATCATCAGGACAAATTGTGCGAGGAGAAAAGAAGCAAATTGTTAGGTATAAATAAGAAAAAGGCAGGAAATGAAGACAAATGGCCGACTCTATGTTTGCTTGTTAATAATTAATTATTTATTATTGTCATTTAAATTTTTGTTTATGATTTGTTTGGTTATTAATAATTAATTATTTATTATTGTCATATAAGATTTTTGTTTATGACCTAATCACTAAATAGTTATTTATACTTTTTGTATTAATATTGGTATTTAATTGTTTTGTTTTATCATTATGAATTCATTATTAAATTATTGCTTATTTGTTGATGTTTATGTATAGCACTTATTAATTATTTGCTTATGTTTATTAATTATTGTTTATGCTTATTTATTGTTATTAAATTAATTCTTATTAATTATTATTTTATGTTAGTACTTGATATTTATGTTATTGTTCACACATATTTGCTTTATTTATTATGTCTTCTTAGAACTTAAAATTTTTAATTGTTATTAATGCCTATTAGTTGATTCTAGTTTATTAATGCTAGAATTATTTATATTCCTATTAAAAGTTAATTAATTGTTTTATGTGTTTATTTAATAATAATTCTTTAATATTTTTAGCTTTTATTTATTTATCTATCAGCTCTAATACCTACGAAGGTTGATATTCTAGGGAAACCTATATATTTAAAAGATAGAGGCTTATTTTTATGCTCCTTAAGTTATCTACTAGGATATTTATTAGAGTTTTTATATATACTTATTATTATTATCTATTGTAATTGATATTTATTTTTATAGGATGATTGTGTTATCCTTATTTTAATATTCATCTTATTATTGCTTATATTATTTATATATAGTTATAATTATGAAGGGTTATTATCTTTTTTATTACAATCTTTTTAGATGATTAATCTTATTATTTATATTATAGAAATTAATAGGATTCTTTTTATCCTAGAAATTCATTCCAGCCTAGGTCTCTAAAGAGCAGCAAGCTTTATGGTAGTCTAGGAGGCAGGACAGGAATTTTCAACATTGCTACTAAGGTTAATTTCGGGGGGGAGCGAGCAAGGGGTTCCAATTTCTGCTAATTTCCATACCATCATCCCTATTAAGGTTTTTAGGATGTTTAATGATTTCAATAGCTTCTCTAACCTTACGTTTGAATTGGTTTTCTACCTTGGCAATGACTTTGGTGTCTTCTAAGCAAATATGATGTTTTGTTTTACCTACATGCTCAGCTAGGGCTGAGGATTTGGTTCTTTCGTGATGGATGTCAGCACTATGCTCTTTGAGTCTAGTCTTGACGGATCTACCAGTTTCCCCGATGTATTGATCTCCACAAAAACACTTGATGAGATAAACTCCTTTTTGTTGAAGATGCTCTTGGGTGTCCTTAACCGATCGCATTCTTTGCTTAATGGTAGACAGGGGTTTGAAAGCAGTCTTAATATTTTTCTTATTGAGGATTTTTGCTATTTTGTCAGTGACTCCTTGGATGTAAGGAAGGTAGGTATTGGAGGTAGGGGTGTCTTTAGCTTTGTTTTTATTGCTATCAGTTTTGGCTTTTTGAATGGCTTTATATATGTTTTTATTATTGTACCCTAGGTTGGCAAAGGTTCTTTTAAGGTAAGAGATTTCTTCCTCGGTATGGTTACTATCAGAGATTCTATAAGCTCTAGTGAAGAGAGTTTGTAGCACCCCCATTTTCTGGGCAGGGTGGTGATGAGAATCGGCATGAAGGTAGTTATCTGTATGGGCTTTCTTCCTAAAAACTTTGTGACCAATGGAACCATCATTCTTTTTAATGAGGAGAATGTCCAAGAACGGAATGCAATTGTTTTCTTCTACTTCCATGGTGAATTTGATGTCTTCAGACAGGCTATTGAGATGGTTTAGGAATTTGCTAAGCTCTTTCTCGCCATGAGGCCAATTGACACTGGTGTCATCCACAAACCTATACCAGGATTTGGGTTTTAATGGATATGAATCGAGTGCCTTCTTCTCGAATTTTTCCATGAAAAGGTTTGCCACGATAGGTGAGAGAGGGGATCCCATAGCGACACCTGATGTTTGTTCAAATATTTCACCCTAGAAGGAGAAGAAGGTTGAGCGGAGACAGATTTCGGCTAATTTTGCGGTCTGGGGATCAGCTACATCTTTAACAACCTGAATAGCTTCATCTAAGGGAATTTTGGTGAAGAGCTGGACTACGTCAAAACTCACGATTTTGTCTCCTGGGTCTAGCTTGGTGTTCTTGATGAGGTTAATGAATTGATTGGAGTCTTTGATGTAAGAGCTAGTCTTGCCAACTAGCGGGGATAGAATGCCGGCGACGTACTTGGCTAGCTCATAAGTGGGAGACCCTATGGTGTTGACTATGGGTCTAAGGGGTACATCTATTTTATGAATTTTAGGGGCACCATAGATCCTCGGGGTGACTTCACAGTTTGGGGTTAATCTCTTTTTTATTTTATCATCAAGGCTGGTTTCTTTGATGGCTTTCTTTACGAGGTTGGAGATTTTGGATATGGGGTTTTTGTCTAGTTTTTTGTAGCTACCACTGTTATAAAGGTGGTCTTTCATTTTGTTAATATAATCTTCATGATTCATAACGACAGTGGCGCCTCCTTTGTCGGCCTTTAAAATGACAATGTCCTTATTATTTCTAAGACTATTTAGGGCTTTAAGCTGTTCAGGGTTTAGGTTTCTTTTGGGGGGTTTGGCTTTTCGAAGGATAACAGCTACCTCTTGCCTGATGAGCTCTTTGTCATCATCATTTAGGGTCTTAATACCATCTTCAAGGTTGCAAATGATTTCTTCATGGGGGATTTTGTTGGGGGCTACTGCAAAGTTTAGACCTTTATTTAGGACATCTACTTCTTCTTTTTTCAGTTCATAAGCAGATATGTTGACAACTTTTTTATTGTTCACGCCACAGCTCTTAAGGTTATTATCTATACTAACACTATCTGCACTATTATTGTAAAATGTTTTATTGCATCTGTTCTCTATGCTTATGTTATTACTATAATTATTAGTAAAAGGCATTAATGATTTATTAGGTATCGTATTGGATTCGTAACTGGGACTCTCGGCGTTCTTCCATCTACCTGCTCTGGCTTCCGCAGCGGCCATATCATCACCATCACAGCTTACAGCATTGACCATATGCTCACCGTTACAGCGTTTTGACATATCGTTTTTCGATTGGGTTATGTCTGCAACGTTTCTGGGACTCTCGGCGTTCTCCCATCCACCTGTTCTGGCTTCCGCAGCGGCTATATCCTCATCCTCACATCTTTCCGCATTGATCATATGCTCACTGGGACTTTCGGCGTTCTTCCATCTACCTGCTCTGGCTTCCGCAGCGGCCATATCATCACCATCACAGCTTACAGCATTGACCATATGCTCACCGTTACAGCGTTTTGGCATATCGTTTTTCGATTGGGTTGTGTCTGCAACGTTTCTGGGACTCTCGGCGTTCTCCCATCCACCTGTTCTGGCTTCCGCAGCGGCTATATCCTCATCCTCACATCTTTCCGCATTGACCATATGCTTACTGTCACAGCGTTCAGAATTGTTTTTCGATTGTGTTATGTCTGCAACGTTTCTGGGGCCCATTAACTGCTGATCAATTATATTACCGGAGCGTTTTGAATTATTGATTCTCGCTGGGGTGTTTGCATTGTTAATGGAGTCAATAAGCTCACCTTCAATTATATCACCGTTTCCATTATTTTCGAGGTCATTATCAGCCAACGTAGGGGTTCTGCTGAGTGGGTCTGTTGCACGCTGTCTTATAACGGACTTGGCTACATTACCGTTTTTCGATGGGGTATCTGCACCGATAATGGAGTCCCTTAGCTGCTGATCGATTCTATCACTGTTACCCTTATTTTCGAGGTCATCATCAGTCAAATTAATAAGTGAAGGGGTTCTGCTGTGTGGGTAGCGTGTTCCAGTTTTTCGTTGCCTCCTTTTTTGTATTTCTTTGTGTTTCTGTTGTGTAACCCAATCTGTATACCTTTGTTTTGGACATGTCTGCGTGCTAACCCAATCTGATTGAGAAGCAGCGATGTCGTCTTCTTCTTCCGCTCTTTCACGTCTCTCCATGTTATTCAGTTTTCTGCGGTGTTTAGACTCGGCATTCTCTTTCATTCTACTGGCTTTCAGTGCTGCGGATGCATCGACTACCTGCCACAGGTCCTGCTCTATTGTTTTTGCTAACTTCAGGTGGGCTCTGAATGCAGCTGAGGATAATTTAGCCAAGGCGGTCCTGGTTTTTCGAATTTCAAGGCGTACCAGAGTTTTGCTAAATCTCTCGAATATTCTGTGATATTTTTGATTATGTAATCTGTGCTTAATATATGCAAATTTTGGGGTAAGATTAGAGTCTCTGCATTGCTTCAGAAATTGAAGATCAGCTTCTTTTCTCCTTATTTTCACCCTGGTTTTCTCGAGATTACGGATCTCTTTCCAAGTCTCCCCTCCGTGCAGGGTAACTATTTTGGATTGCAGATTACTGTGGTGTGATTTCTGAATGGAGTTCGGATTTTCCACAGTGTTCATGTTTTGCTGTCGACGTTTCGAGTCTGCAACTAGACTCATCATCAGGACAAATTGTGCCCTCCGTGCAGGGTAACTATTTTGGATTGCAGATTACTGTGGTGTGATTTCTGAATGGAGTTCGGATTTTCCACAGTGTTCATGTTTTGCTGTCGACGTTTCGAGTCTGCAACTAGACTCATCATCAGGACAAATTGTGCGAGGAGAAAAGAAGCAAATTGTTAGGTATAAATAAGAAAAAGGCAGGAAATGAAGACAAATGGCCGACTCTATGTTTGCTTGTTAATAATTAATTATTTATTATTGTCATTTAAATTTTTGTTTATGATTTGTTTGGTTATTAATAATTAATTATTTATTATTGTCATATAAGATTTTTGTTTATGACCTAATCACTAAATAGTTATTTATACTTTTTGTATTAATATTGGTATTTAATTGTTTTGTTTTATCATTATGAATTCATTATTAAATTATTGCTTATTTGTTGATGTTTATGTATAGCACTTATTAATTATTTGCTTATGTTTATTAATTATTGTTTATGCTTATTTATTGTTATTAAATTAATTCTTATTAATTATTATTTTATGTTAGTACTTGATATTTATGTTATTGTTCACACATATTTGCTTTATTTATTATGTCTTCTTAGAACTTAAAATTTTTAATTGTTATTAATGCCTATTAGTTGATTCTAGTTTATTAATGCTAGAATTATTTATATTCCTATTAAAAGTTAATTAATTGTTTTATGTGTTTATTTAATAATAATTCTTTAATATTTTTAGCTTTTATTTATTTATCTATCAGCTCTAATACCTACGAAGGTTGATATTCTAGGGAAACCTATATATTTAAAAGATAGAGGCTTATTTTTATGCTCCTTAAGTTATCTACTAGGATATTTATTAGAGTTTTTATATATACTTATTATTATTATCTATTGTAATTGATATTTATTTTTATAGGATGATTGTGTTATCCTTATTTTAATATTCATCTTATTATTGCTTATATTATTTATATATAGTTATAATTATGAAGGGTTATTATCTTTTTTATTACAATCTTTTTAGATGATTAATCTTATTATTTATATTATAGAAATTAATAGGATTCTTTTTATCCTAGAAATTCATTCCAGCCTAGGTCTCTAAAGAGCAGCAAGCTTTATGGTAGTCTAGGAGGCAGGACAGGAATTTTCAACATTGCTACTAAGGTTAATTTCGGGGGGGAGCGAGCAAGGGGTTCCAATTTCTGCTAATTTCCATACCATCATCCCTATTAAGGTTTTTAGGATGTTTAATGATTTCAATAGCTTCTCTAACCTTACGTTTGAATTGGTTTTCTACCTTGGCAATGACTTTGGTGTCTTCTAAGCAAATATGATGTTTTGTTTTACCTACATGCTCAGCTAGGGCTGAGGATTTGGTTCTTTCGTGACGGATGTCAGCACTATGCTCTTTGAGTCTAGTCTTGACGGATCTACCAGTTTCCCCGATGTATTGATCTCCACAAAAACACTTGATGAGATAAACTCCTTTTTGTTGAAGATGCTCTTGGGTGTCCTTAACCGATCACATTCTTTGCTTAATGGTAGACAGGGGTTTGAAAGCAGTCTTAATATTTTTCTTATTGAGGATTTTTGCTATTTTGTCAGTGACTCCTTGGATGTAAGGAAGGTAGGTATTGGAGGTAGGGGTGTCTTTAGCTTTGTTTTTATTGCTATCAGTTTTGGCTTTTTGAATGGCTTTATATATGTTTTTATTATTGTACCCTAGGTTGGCAAAGGTTCTTTTAAGGTAAGAGATTTCTTCCTCGGTATGGTTACTATCAGAGATTCTATAAGCTCTAGTGAAGAGAGTTTGTAGCACCCCCATTTTCTGGGCAGGGTGGTGATGAGAATCGTCATGAAGGTAGTTATCTGTATGGGCTTTCTTCCTAAAAACTTTGTGACCAATGGAACCATCATTCTTTTTAATGAGGAGAATGTCCAAGAACGGAATGCAATTGTTTTCTTCTACTTCCATGGTGAATTTGATGTCTTCAGACAGGCTATTGAGATGGTTTAGGAATTTGCTAAGCTCTTTCTCGCCATGAGGCCAATTGACACTGGTGTCATCCACAAACCTATACCAGGATTTGGGTTTTAATGGATATGAATCGAGTGCCTTCTTCTCGAATTTTTCCATGAAAAGGTTTGCCACGATAGGTGAGAGAGGGGATCCCATAGCGACACCTGATGTTTGTTCAAATATTTCACCCTGGAAGGAGAAGAAGGTTGAGCGGAGACAGATTTCGGCTAATTTTGCGGTCTGGGGATCAGCTACATCTTTAACAACCTGAATAGCTTCATCTAAGGGAATTTTGGTGAAGAGCTGGACTACGTCAAAACTCACGATTTTGTCTCCTGGGTCTAGCTTGGTGTTCTTGATGAGGTTAATGAATTGATTGGAGTCTTTGATGTAAGAGCTAGTCTTGCCAACTAGCGGGGATAGAATGCCGGCGACGTACTTGGCTAGCTCATAAGTGGGAGACCCTATGGTGTTGACTATGGGTCTAAGGGGTACATCTTTTTTATGAATTTTAGGGGCACCATAGATCCTCGGGGTGACTTCACAGTTTGGGGTTAATCTCTTTTTTATTTTATCATCAAGGCTGGTTTCTTTGATGGCTTTCTTTACGAGGTTGGAGATTTTGGATATGGGGTTTTTGTCTAGTTTTTTTGTAGCTACCACTGTTATAAAGGTGGTCTTTCATTTTGTTAATATAATCTTCATGATTCATAACGACAGTGGCGCCTCCTTTGTCGGCCTTTAAAATGACAATGTCCTTATTATTTCTAAGACTATTTAGGGCTTTAAGCTGTTCAGGGTTTAGGTTTCTTTTGGGGGGTTTGGCTTTTCTAAGGATAACAGCTACCTCTTGCCTGATGAGCTCTTTGTCATCATCATTTAGGGTCTTAATACCATCTTCAAGGTTGCAAATGATTTCTTCATGGGGGATTTTGTTGGGGGCTACTGCAAAGTTTAGACCTTTATTTAGGACATCTACTTCTTCTTTTTTCAGTTCATAAGCAGATATGTTGACAACTTTTTTATTGTTCACGCCACAGCTCTTAAGGTTATTATCTATACTAACACTATCTGCACTATTATTGTAAAATGTTTTATTGCATCTGTTCTCTATGCTTATGTTATTACTATAATTATTAGTAAAAGGCATTAATGATTTATTAGGTATCGTATTGGATTCGTACCTGGGACTCTCGGCGTTCTTCCATCTACCTGCTCTGGCTTCCGCAGCGGCCATATCATCACCATCACAGCTTACAGCATTGACCATATGCTCACCGTTACAGCGTTTTGACATATCGTTTTTCGATTGGGTTATGTCTGCAACGTTTCTGGGACTCTCGGCGTTCTCCCATCCACCTGTTCTGGCTTCCGCAGCGGCTATATCCTCATCCTCACATCTTTCCGCATTGATCATATGCTCACTGGGACTTTCGGCGTTCTTCCATCTACCTGCTCTGGCTTCCGCAGCGGCCATATCATCACCATCACAGCTTACAGCATTGACCATATGCTCACCGTTACAGCGTTTTGGCATATCGTTTTTCGATTGGGTTGTGTCTGCAACGTTTCTGGGACTCTCGGCGTTCTCCCATCCACCTGTTCTGGCTTCCGCAGCGGCTATATCCTCATCCTCACATCTTTCCGCATTGACCATATGCTTACTGTCACAGCGTTCAGAATTGTTTTTCGATTGTGTTATGTCTGCAACGTTTCTGGGGCCCATTAACTGCTGATCAATTATATTACCGGAGCGTTTTGAATTATTGATTCTCGCTGGGGTGTTTGCATTGTTAATGGAGTCAATAAGCTCACCTTCAATTATATCACCGTTTCCATTATTTTCGAGGTCATTATCAGCCAACGTAGGGGTTCTGCTGAGTGGGTCTGTTGCACGCTGTCTTATAACGGACTTGGCTACATTACCGTTTTTCGATGGGGTATCTGCACCGATAATGGAGTCCCTTAGCTGCTGATCGATTCTATCACTGTTACCCTTATTTTCGAGGTCATCATCAGTCAAATTAATAAGTGAAGGGGTTCTGCTGTGTGGGTAGCGTGTTCCAGTTTTTCGTTGCCTCCTTTTTTGTATTTCTTTGTGTTTCTGTTGTGTAACCCAATCTGTATACCTTTGTTTTGGACATGTCTGCGTGCTAACCCAATCTGATTGAGAAGCAGCGATGTCGTCTTCTTCTTCCGCTCTTTCACGTCTCTCCATGTTATTCAGTTTTCTGCGGTGTTTAGACTCGGCATTCTCTTTCATTCTACTGGCTTTCAGTGCTGCGGATGCATCGACTACCTGCCACAGGTCCTGCTCTATTGTTTTTGCTAACTTCAGGTGGGCTCTGAATGCAGCTGAGGATAATTTAGCCAAGGCGGTCCTGGTTTTTCGAATTTCAAGGCGTACCAGAGTTTTGCTAAATCTCTCGAATATTCTGTGATATTTTTGATTATGTAATCTGTGCTTAATATATGCAAATTTTGGGGTAAGATTAGAGTCTCTGCATTGCTTCAGAAATTGAAGATCAGCTTCTTTTCTCCTTATTTTCACCCTGGTTTTCTCGAGATTACGGATCTCTTTCCAAGTCTCCCCTCCGTGCAGGGTAACTATTTTGGATTGCAGATTACTGTGGTGTGATTTCTGAAAGGAGTTCGGATTTTCCACAGTGTTCATGTTTTGCTGTCGACGTTTCGAGTCTGCAACTAGACTCATCATCAGGACAAATTGTGCCCTCCGTGCAGGGTAACTATTTTGGATTG
>APFE030733538.1:0-18967 GCA_000404065.3 Pinus taeda
TGGTTTAGATGTGAAAACCAGACTCTGGCACACTCTAACCCGGAATTATTACTTGAAAACCAATTCTTTGGCTGGTAAGAATTCCTTTTTCTTTTTGTTTCCTGTTGATTTATCACTTCAATAATGACTTGAGGACAAGTCAAAGCTTCAGTGGGGGAGAAGCATCAGCATTTTTGTTTTTTTTATCTCATCTCCTCACTGCAAATTTTCAAAGAGTTTATCTCTTCATTGTAAATTCTCAAAGAAGTTTGTTTCAGCACTTCAGTATTTCAATAAAGAAGTTGTTTGTGTCTTTGTTTTAATCAGAGGGACCTGTTTTAAGCACTATGCAGTGGGACTTGTTCAGAAGATCATGATACCAGCACCAACAATAGAGGGACCTGTTCAACAAACATAAAAGGGACCTGTTAGAGAGTGCTACCTCAAGCTACTTCAGCAAAGCTTCAACAAAGTTCAGTAGAGATCCAAAGGTTGCTTGTCACCGAGGCTCCATTAAACATCAAAGATTAAGGAAGCTGCACACATATAGTCTTTTCTAGATTTCGAAGAGGTTGCACAAATATTTTCCAGATCTTAGAGGGACTTGTTATGGATAAAAAAGATTCATCATATCTGAACAAGAAATCCTATCTATGCATGCCAAATCAACTCTTGATCAACCAATAAAAGTGTAAAGTATTGTTATCATTTTTATTTTTAACATTTAAATTCTTAGATTAATTTAGTGTTAAATGTGATGACTGTAATTGCTTATAATCAATTTCAAAAAAAAAAATTACCCACATATCCACCACCCTCGTCATATTTCTAATTCCTACCATTCCCCAACGCTCTAGCCTATCCTCATACTTTTCCTACGATTTATAATCCTCTATTCCACCACCCTCCTAGCCTTGTTATTCACTCCCTATCGGCCATCGAACCTTACTTTCGGTCCAAAATCTCCTTAGTCGGCCAAGAACTAATGAGCAAGGGACAGGTGGTGAACTCTTGGGAAGCCAAATGTTATACGGCTTCATGCATTGATTTTCTAAATCGAGCAACTTATGACATGATCGCTCGACCGAGTCGACTCATGCAAGCGACTATCCGTTATTACAACTCCAGTACTTCATACATGCTTGCAGCATTCTCATGATGGTATTCACACAACCCAGTATAACTACTCCTCTATCATTGGACTATGAATATGCTCTATTATTATTACATTGAATTGGGTCGATTCGGTTGTTAAAATCCTATTTCATTCTCAGTTGTAGAAAGTGTGTTCCATATTAGAAATTCAAAGTGCTGTGATTTCAAAAAAAAAAACAGAGGCCGAGAACGCCAAGTGCTACGAGAGCAAAGCACAATATTTGGTTTCACAAAAATTCTATCTCCGCCACAATTCAAGGCCAGTCATCTGGTCACTACTCAAGCCACCGAAGGAGCTGATTGCGAAGAACAGAGGACAACACCAGGTCAGTTGTGTGAAGCGAAAAGCAAAGGTAACAAACCAAAATACCCTTGTTCAATTAATAAGAATAAATGAAGAGGGTTAGAGCAAGAGTTCTCTGTAAAATGACTAATAGAGTAGAACCAAACACATTTGATAGCTCTCAGTACCACGATGGCTGCATTGAAATTTTAAGAGAGAAACAATGGCTACTCTTTTTGGAAAAGTTTAATGGAAGCAACGAGGAAGTGACCAAACAGTTTTCCTTTACATTCAATGGGGAGAAAGCGCTGATAGGTAATTTCTCATTTAGAGTCTCAGAAGAGACTATAGCACAGTCCTTAGGGATCAGCCCAGAAGGAGAGAAGTACTTCAAGACTAAACAGTTCAAAGAGAAATCATGGACCCAGTTCATGTCCAATTCGAGGGTTTCATCAGTTAACTGGAAGAAGGGGGTCTCAAGGAGCTGGTTGATACATCCATGGGACGAGATGGTGTATCTCATCCAAAAGTTTGTTACATGCGAGGGTCGATATAGCATAGTCTATTTGTACCATATTAAACTCCTATTACATTTAAAGGGGAAGTGCACTATTAGCTTACCATATTTCCTCTTGCAAAGATTGACCAACATGTCGAAGGCTATCCAAAAGCAGAAAGGTAATGAGGACAAAAGTTTATATCATTTCGGGTTAATTAAGATTCTCGTTGAATTTGAAGTGCAAAAAAGGGGCAAGACATGGAAGGAGTTCATGGTTGCCAATCAAATCAAAGATAGAGAGGATGAGAAAGAGCAGCAAGAGTACTCAGGATACATGCTTGACATTGATGAAAAAATTCATGTGCATAAATCAAAAAATGTCCCTCCACCCAGTAGCAGTTTGAGGACAAGGAAAATGAGACAAGAGGCTGCCCAGAAAAGGGAGCAGGATACAATTTTTACAACCTATACAAGAAGATCCGGGAGAGCACAAAAGACCCAGCCATAAGAAGATCAACCTGAATCCAATGAACATGCACCGATGGACATCGAGAGCAGTGCTCACTCACAGCATGGACAAGAAGCCGAAATGGAGGTTGAGAGCAATAATAGGCAAGGAAAGGAGTCACCACCTGTAGTTAAGAAACAAAGGAGGATGGAAAAGCAAATTGAAAGATTAAAAGAAGAACTGATGGAGGCCAACATGCTGGAAAAATTTATTAAAAGGGAGAATGAGATGTTGAAAATTCAGAGTAAGAAAACCTAGCAGAAGAATGAAAAGCTCAAGGAGAAAATTAAAGAGCTCAAGGCTGAACAGGCTGACATTTGTAACTAGGCAACCAAGTGGTATACCCAAAAGAAAGCCATCAAGGAGAAATACAAGAGTTTGAAGCATGAGATCCACATCTAGAAGGAAGCCCAGGCTGAAAAGAACATAGATGCATTGTTGAAGGTAGCAGAGGTTCAGGCAGGGACAAAGTATAGAGGCAGCACATCAAGCTTAGCATGAGGACATGCTAAGACATTAAGCTTGGGGGAGATGTTGGTACCATTCCATTACCCTATTTTTCTTCTAAAAACATCATCATTTGTCTATATTTTCCCTCCATAGACCCCTTTACATCCATCGAAATTGATTAGTTAATAGCGTTATAGTTGTTAGTTTGCATTAAAGTTAATTTATGAATTTTTATGTTAGAAATTAGGAATTTTTAACAAAAAGGTTGCAGGAAGACATCACATCCTGTAAATGGTTTATCATATGACACATGGCATGACAGGAAAGCCAAAGCAGTGGATAGGGACGAGCACCTGAATGTACAAGCATGGAGAAAAATCGATTTTACAGCAGATCAAAAGCTCCTACTTATGCGGTCAACGTTGGGTCAAACCCCAACCTTTTGGTTACAAAGGCAGTAAAAGCCATGGTTTCTAAACCAGTTTCGTTTTGTCTTTTTGGAAATCAGTTCATCTTAGAATGACCACAAATCACTCCACTCTAAAAGTAGAAACATTTGCTTCAATGAATGTGCATTCGATTCAAGATAGGAAGGCAGATAAAAGCTCTGTATCATTTTGTTTTCATAACAAGTTATGATTATCTCTATGTATTGTTTTGGAGAACCGAATTCATATATGTGACTGCAATTTTCAGTGTTTGAATATAATTATGATTTCACTCCAACATTGTCTATGCGTTAATATTGTCGATTGATTGAGTTCATTCCAGTGTACCATTGAAACATGGACGGGCCCTGCGTGGATTGGTATACTATTCCTTTCGTTTCCATTGCTTTTGAATTTACATAGAACGCATATCGTTTAATGTCATTTCCATTGCTTTTGAACGCATATCGTTTAATGTCATTTCCATAGCTCTTGAATTTACATAGAACGCATACTGTTAATCTTATTTCCATGCTCATGATTTTGTCAATTCGATTACGATTTCTCACAGATAGTATTTATGGTGGTTGCTTGAAGATATCATCATTAGATCGTTGAACCAAGTCTTGTAAGCGATTTGATCCAGTGTTATGTTTTAAGGAATTTCCATAGACTCTGTTTGTTTATGTATTTAAAGTTCGGTGTGTTTTTTATTTCTTTATGAGTGCTTCAGTGTTAACTAGACAGAGTTTTGTGCACAGCATCCTTGTAAGGGGACTAAAATCTCAGTCTAGATATACTTTGTATCTTTGAGATAGTTCGATAATCTAGGTAATCTGAGTGTTAAATTGAGGGGAAACATACCTCAACCTTCTGTAAAGAAGCACTGTCGCCTATCACAACAAACACTTAGTTAGGAATCCTTTATGTCTATAGATTTTAGGCACATGCCTCGAAATTTACTTACCCAGGTCAATAATAAATCTAGTCTAATCTAGCACCATAGATTGGCCACTACACCTACAATTGAGAAACCTCATGACAATCTTCACTGTTTCACCCAAATTTTAAATCAACCTAAATTTCTCATACAGAATTGGATTTTGATGATTCAAGCATTGTTGCAAATATCTTGACGAGATCTACATAATGAGAAAGCTATCATCAGAGTTTGAAATAGAAAAAGGATGAATAAATTGCTGACAAGACACAATAGGTAACCTAAGGCACTAGTTTTGATATAGGTAAAAATTCATTTGATCTTATTTTGTGAATTTATTTTATTTGTATCGTTTCCTAGCATTTTTGTAAATGTCATTAATATAGAGATTCATCACCTCCCTCTTTTGATAATCTTACATTTCATTGCAGAAAAAGTACTAATTTTTTGCAAGTTCTATGAAGATAAACATATGGACACAAACAAACAGTGTCTCTCAAGGACCACATTTATTTCAAAAGAAAATGATCAAAGCAACAACAAAGATGAAACATCAATGCATGAGCACATGATGTCAGCTCACATTCATCACTTGAAATCTTTCAGATGCCAATATCACCATTGCATTCCTCCTTTTTCAGTAAATAAAACCTTAATTGCATTCCCACTTCTTTAGTCAATAAAAATTTCATTCCATTTTCCTTTTCATGTTTTCAAATAAAACCTTGATCCACTATTCATTTTATTTCACAGTCATTATGCTTTCCTTCCTCTCTTTCACTAACTTTTAACCCAGCAATAAAACCATTCAGCTCCCCTACAAAGCTGAGTCATTCCATTTTCATTTTCATTTTGACTACTGCAAAATTTTCATCCATAGTCCTTCAAAATTTTCATCCATAGTCCTTCAAAATGTCGAATAAACCTTGAACTACTGCAAAATTTGCATCCATAGTCCTTCAAAATTATTGTTTTATGCTCGTGTTAGATGATGGAGGATTCCCTAAGGCCTCCCTTCTAACAAGTCTTGGCCAATCGACATCAGCACATTATCTAGGTTCAAGGCTAGATTCCTTAGTAGTTCCTTGAGGCTTGCATGCCTTAATGATGGACAGTCTCACCAACAATCATGGAAATAAATCAATTCGCCTTGATCGTTGGATCTTGCAAGTTGCTCGACATCAACTTATTTATTCAGTCGTCGAAAGATGTACTTAGGTACCTTGGCAATCATTGATATTAATGTGAGTTGTCTCGCATTGGTTAACGTCATTCATCAATGGTCGGTAATCCAATGAATTCTCTTCATGCTTAACATCGACACATTTATTCGCATGACTAGAATTGTACTATTAGTTTTGTAATGATTGAAGACTACATCATTTTAGCAGTTTGCAGCAGATCAATTTTTTATAACAAGAATAAAGATTCAAACCTTGTCATCAACAAAGAGAACACAGAAGCAGATCCAAATTCCTTTATTTATATACTCCATGATCCGACAACATTAGGAGCCACACTCTTCAGCATCCACAACTCATGTACATTGAGGGTAAGTGAAGGTATGTGGTTTTCTAATTTTTAGTCATGCAATTCCTTAAAAATCTAAAATTGTAATTTTGGAATATTCCTCATTTACACTCCCTTTCTCATATTGTCATAAACTGAAAAACACCTTTAGTTGGGGGGGAGGACATCAATTCATATTCACATTTCATACACCATCACACATTTTCATTTCATTCCAACTTGTGTATTCTTTCCAATCAACTATTGTTGCACTATGATTCCAAAAGATTATATGCTTTGCAAATTATCAATTCATTAATAGTTATTATAGGACTCGAAAAGAAAATTTTCCATGTTTTCATGAACTTTGATGCTACAAAAAAATAAAAATCATTGTTACACAAGAACCAATGCTCAAAATTTCGGTTGTCACACAAGAACCAACCATAAAAAAATATATGTTGCAATAAAATGTATTACACTTTGGAAAAGAAGAAATGATGACGCAAAGTTTGCAGAGAATCCATAGAAGCAAAAGTTCATAAAGAAGCAATGCATTTCAAAAAAATCAACTTTTGGATAAATGAATCAATGTAATAGTTGCATGTCGACATGCAACAACTTCAATTGGGGGTATGTTGAGTCTCAAAATTGTCTTCCATATTCATCCATATTTCCATCCTTTCATAAAACATTTAACCTTCATTTCATAACTATCTAGCCTAAAACCCTACATCAAGTAACCATCTTCATGATTATATGGGTTAGGATCCTTGTTTTCCAAAGTTATTTATTTTATGTATTTAAAGTGAATTCATGATTAAAACTAGAAAACTAACATGGTAAAATGTATTTAAACTGAATTCATGATTAAAACTAGAAAACTAACATGGTTTCATTTATATATGTGTGTGTGTGTGTGTGTTATGATTTTTGTGACATGTGTAGATCATTTGGAAGCTTCCAAGGCACCCTTATGTGGCCTCCCAAGATCAAATTCGAATTTCAACTCAAGAGGTGGACCATATTCCAAGGAGAAATATCATGGAGATCTTTATGAGTCATGGGATTTGTATCTAGTATTTAGGGATAAGTTGAGACAAGTATGGATCTAGTATATACTTAAGGGATCTACATTTATTCAGTAGATATCCCTAAGTCATGTATAAATAGGAGGAACATCCTTCAAAGGAAGCTAATAGTTGTCATTTATTCATTTGCATCATATTTATGATTGTTCATTTAGCATGAATAATATCATTTTCTCCAAATCCTAAGTTATGAGTGTTGTTTGATTCTTAAGATGTGATAATTGTTCTTGTGTGCTCATTGAGGAATGGAAGAATCCCCATCAACCACAATCTGCATACAACTGTAACATTGTTTGATTTATGTTATTTCCTGTCATGCAAGTGTGCTTTACTTTCTATAAGTGTGATTTTCTTTCTAAAAGTTTGATTTACTTTCTTACATTTGATTTGATTGTCATTAAACTGCTTGCTTACCAGCTATCTTAGTTTGCTTGCTTGACAACTAAATCACTAGTTGTTATTTACTTCTTTCTGGATTAATTTATTGCTTTCTAGATTGTCATAGCTTGCTTCTTATACTTGTTCATAGATTAGTTTGATTTTGAATAGTTTAGAAAGGCCATGGCGTTAATTCATTCATTCCAACTTTAGAATTTCATTTATTTTTCTTGCATGAGATTTCTTCTATAGTTTTATTTAGTTATATTTGTAATATGCATTTCATTTCTCTCTTTCCATCCTAAAAAAACTTTCTACAACAGTTTCATTTGAGGTCCCATATATTATGGTTTGCTTATAAGTTTATGAAACCCCTGGGTTGAAAAATTAAAATGACAAGGGATTTAGAATACCATTAAATCACCCTACAGGCAGCTATATGTAATTTATAGGCAAATTCGAATTCAAATTCGACCGTTGCCCGCAAAATTCATTCATCAATGCTAAATTGGTGGCAGAATTTCAAAGATCTTTCATTTAAATTCTACCTTAAATGCCACCCCCCCCCCCCCCCCAATTCCTCTTAGTTGTTTTTTCACTGTTCACTTTTTGGCATCCTTGCACAATCTTTCGTCCTATAGCGCAACAACCTTCACGTGTCTGTTGATGCTGTGACAATCTTACATCCCATGCAGTCCCCAAGTTGCGCAGCTCTACAACCCAGGTAATGTAGTTTATAGTGTGAAAGGAGGTGCACCAACACAATTCACATTCACAAATAATCATTATTTATGATGTTATCAACATGCAGAATGATGACGCACAGGTTGAGTAGCAATTGCAGTGAACCGGTTCATATTGGTTCACACCTTTGCATTCTTGTACCTCCACTGCAATGTAATGTTGTAGTTCTAATGCAGATTGTTGGTCAGTTACATGTGGAGAGATTCAGAGGAAGATATGCGTAGGAGGCTTTCATTATGCAGACTACAAAGTGCTAATGTGCAAAAGAAGCATGTTTGAAATTGGGAATAACGACATATTGCAAAGACGATTAAAAATATGGAGCATTCTCAACTAACGAAAAAATGTGGACATCATGTTGGAAATAATACTGAGAGGGGGTGGTGAATCAATATTAGCAATTTAACAATATTTCATTTCATAAACAAATTTATACATGCTACTTCTATTAATGCAACTTGCGTATATACGCAACTGTGTTTAGAGAAACCAGCATATACCTTGTAAACTTATAATTTAGTCAGTTTATCTTTAATCTGTGTATCAGAACCATATAAGTAGTAACAGGTACAGTAAAAACTGAGTAGAAAATCACACACAAGAACACAAGATATAAGGTGGAAACCCAATGTGGTGAAAACCACCTATTGCAATTCATCTCTATCTTCTTTTAATAAGAAACTTCTATTTACAATATTTCTATATTGGTGCAGTCTTATACCAGTATGCAGGCTTCTACCTGCATAAGGCTACAACCTTCTCTCATTCTCCAGCTTCTCCTAGAAGGGAGATACAACCCCCTTAGCTCTTGTACTAGCTAATGTACTAGTACGTGGTTGCTGACCTACAAAAGGCTACAACCTTCTCTTTTCTTACAAGAACCACGTTTCATAAATTTTCAGACTGGATCCATCAATAGCATCAATAAACCATCAAAATATATCTGCATTAATCAATCTCCCTTGCACTAACCAAAAGTGAATCAAACAATCACTTCTCTGAATGTTGTAACCGGAATACAATAACAATACTAGAACCCAAACTAGAACCTAGAACACTGCAACAATAAACAGAAGTAACTAAAACATATTTTATGAGATGTATTCTACTTCAATGTGTCGAACCTACATTCATATGCACTTTTCTCAAGGCAAACATGCATATACATTGTTTTGAAATGCTGAACCAACATGTATACGCGTCTTTGCTATATTGAACCTATGTACAGATCTGTAAAAGTTGATTTACCCTTTACAACTATTCAGACATCAGTTATACCCAAATCATCAAATTTACAGATTAAAACATGTGCCAATTATAAAAGATCAAAACCACACAAAGATACTTCTCTTCAAGCCTTAAGATCTTGACCCATCAATAGAACTTATCCTTCTTCAAGTGCTCAGGTTCCTCCTTGATTCAGATCCAACTATGCACCATAACCCAATAACCAGTATTCTAGATCTTGCTTTTCATTAGATATTCAATACTTGAGTGCCTTTGCCTAATGATCTCCTCCTCCTTTTATAGTCTTAGGCGTTTCTCAATACCATGATCCAAAACCACTAAGAAGAAATAAGTTGGACCAAATACCTGGGGTCAACACTTCGGACAAGATGCCTTGGACCAATACCATGGGTCAAAATACCAAGGACCAAATACCATGGACCAAAACCAAGTTTTCCAACATGTATTCACTTTTCCTTGCGTGAAATTTCGTGTATATGCATACGTGCCTTTTGGTTAGTGAACCCGTGTGTATACATGACTTTGTCAAAGTAAACCTGCGTATACCTCTTTTTCCTTCATTCTGTGAGCCTGAACTATGATCTATCATCTAAGTGAATTTCCATCAAGGACAACACTTGTGTCATAGTGCCAAACCTATGTCATAATGCCAACACCTGACACTGCCTGAATCAACTAATTAGTGCTAGAGGAAGGGAGTATGCTATGTTGAAGCTATTCCTCTTGTTTTTATAGAGAAATGTTATTTCTCTCTTCTAGTTCATCATAGTGACTGATCACAAATTCCTTAGTTTACCAATATAAATCTAGGGTTTTGGAGAATATATTGGTATGACTCCTAGAGAAAATAACATTAGGCATAATGTTAGCACATTATACATCTATTTTGAAGTTACTAGTGACCCTCCTCTTCGCATGCATTCTCCTCCAATTGTATTATCCTATGAATGATATTTGGCTTATGCTAATTAGTGAATCCTTTGCCTGCCCTCTAGGAATTTATTTACTTGTTTTGGAATTGTAAGCATTGAGTGAGTTGCTTGGCTACTCTAGTGGCTAGTGGACGTCCTTTGTGAACTAGGTGGTTAATGTATCATAAATAACTTCCTCTACATATTTCTTATTCGATGAGATTGACGAAGTATCATATCTGAGCATCAATATTTTCCAGTCCATTATCTTATTCTCTATGCTCCATTGATCATGGTGAAAATGAGTTTGCATGCTTCTAAGTTTAGCGGTTATCAAGGAATCCATTTTAATGTACATCCTATTAATCATGAGAAGAGTTAGACCTTACAACCACTTCCCTATCATCAAATTCTAAATATCAATGTAAATTGGTTGCACCACCATTATTTCCATTGTTCTTCTTAGGTTTAGGAGTATACATCAACTCATCATGGATCTTAGTGATGTGAGGTTGTAATGATGGAACGATCATATCACCCGCTCTTAATTGTAACGTGGTCATCTACACCACAACATTTTACTAAATGTGGGAGAATATGATTAGTAGGTGGTGGTATGGGGAATTGTCCCTCCCGTGGTATCTGATAATTTTTTATAATTTTTATAAAAAAAGTTCAAGATACCAACATTAACACTACCCATGTTACAACATCTCCTCCATAATGGTCTGTAGAAACATGTTATGGAACAATAAAATTATATACATATCTTGAAGTCCTTAATTTTAAATGATCATTCAATTGGTTGAAACATCAACTTAAAACCAACAAAATGTCATAGGTCACATATTCAAATTTGATCACGTCCTTCAAAATTACCAACCATTACTATGAGTAATGGTGGAAACTCTCTCCATTTAAGCATTCCAAAAAAACAATAACATAAATTTATTTTCAGAAAAAATATCTTTAAATCCATCTCATCACATTTAATAATACCCTAAAATTAAATTAAATATCTAAATTGTTAAATAATTAGTGAAGTTTCAAATAATATTCATTATATCCCAACACTAACCACCAAACTATATACCATTTTAAATGATTGTAACTATTAACAATATAACTCTCGCATTCCATGAGATGTGGTAAGTGATAAAGAGAGAGAAAAAGTAGCCATGGACTTCATATTGCTACAAGGATAATACACTTACGTTATTGGTCATAAGCAAGAATTAGCCCTACTTTCACGTTGAAAGGAAGAAAAGGAGAATCAATCTTACAAGTAATATCTCACATTCTTTTTAAAAGAATTAATTTGTTCACATAAAAATAGAAGCGTGTGTTTGCTAAAAGGTTAAGATAAAAGCATTTATGTACTAAAAGTCTAGCCTGCTAGTTGGCAATTATAATTTCAAAGCATGGTGGGTCCAAAGGATGGCTATTGGCAATCATAATGTCCAACCATGGTGGCGCTTTGATTTATGTGGAATGACTTCAGTCCCACCCATTGTATCTTAATCATTAAGAAAGTTTGAAGTGAGGACTTATTTTGAACCAAAGGAATTTTCGCTCTCTCATCATTTTTTCGGGTTGACACTTTTCATTTTGGGATAGAAAGTTATTTTGTAGTCGGTGGGCTTGTGGTTCAGTGGAAGTTTATAATAGCTAATTCATGTTGACTTTTTGTCCTTCACTTAATTTGAAAATCCACCGAGGCAATATGTTAAAATCCTAATATTTTTAAATAATATAAAATATAATAATAAAATCCACCAAGACAATAGGTTAAATTCGTATATTTTTTTAAATAATATAAAAATATAATATAAAAACAACCATTTTTTACATGGTTGAAGAGTTATGAGGTAACCTAAATGCCATTAATAAACTCTTGCATTTGCCAACAACCTTATTGTCAAGTGGTGGTCTTAGAAAACCTAAATTGCTTTCTAAAAGCCCTGAGATTCTTCTATCATAGCGACCTTTAACATGATATTTTAGTTACTAAAACAACTAATTCATAAGTATTTATTATCATCATCTTTTATTTTTCAAAATTTCTTCGATCGTAAAAGATTACATTCTAAAGCTTTCATACCATGAAGAGAGTGACTTGCAGGAACATAATTGTTATCCATGATAGACATGGATACATTATAAACAAATGATAAGAAAAATTTGCAAGATGAGACTACCTTACCTAAATGCACGAAAACTGGGAACTACAACAGAGCTCACTAGGATCTTCTAATTTCCTTAAGGCTCCCATTGAGCCATGCAAATGCCAAAATAAAAATACAATAGTACACGTCCACTATCCATTAGAAAATTGACAAAACATCATAAAATTACTTACAAAAAAGCAGTTCCAACCAATAGTAAAGAGTAATACAGTTTGCATGGTGGACTTATTAGTCCAAAATGATGACTCGCGAATGAGGAGAAGAGTTTGCATGAGAAATGTTTTGAATTGAAGTATGAGTATTGTTCTAAAATGGAGCATTGATGACTGTAGATTCCTTCAAATGATCGTTGGAGTCAGTCTCTGAGTCTGAGACCACAAAATGCTCCATGCGAGTCAATCTGACCACAATATCATCTAAATTATACCTAACATCTCTCAAAATTCTCTTAATCTCATCCTGACCTACAAAGAGCTTGTAGTTGTCAACCTGCTTGTCTCGAATTATCATGCTTAGTAGTGTTTCCAACTGATGGTGCAAGGTGATGGAGTGGATGAAGTGAAGTCTTCTCTTACGGAACTACCCTGGGTCGAGAACCCACTTGAAGATGTTGCCTCCAATCTCTAAATTAGAATAATATTTACAATCCCCGAACTCCGTATCTTCCAAGTGTAAAATTTCCTTTCTGACCTCGAGGAACAAAATCGGATAAATTAGCCACAGATTCCCATCTGAACATACACCTATGTCATGAAGAGGATACCCCAGGTATGCCACCCCTGTGGCTATGTAGTCGTTGTTGAGGAGCCATGTAGGCACAATACATGCAAACAAATTAAAAAGAGACAACTCCATAATATTGAATGACCAAGTTGAGACGAGTGACGAGATGGTAAGACCTCAGTGTAACACAAACCACAGACTCTGTATTAAAACAAGAGAGAACTATGTGTGGGTGGAAGAGGATAAATAAGAGCCCACAACATTCCTAGACTAATACCTTCCAAAACTTATGGAAACTGAAAACTTTGTGTGAACCAGGAGCTGAAAAAGTTAGATAAATTTTAAATACCATAGTTCGAGTGAGGCCATGTCCATTATCAAAACCCAATGGAGAAGGCACTAGGGTACCACACTCCACAGACCAACACTGGGCAACTAAGTTACTAAACAAAATCCCGACAAGGTCAAAGTTCTGAGGAGCTGCCAAAGGTAAATTGTGACCAATTCGATGGATGGGCCCATCCCCGAGTTGGGTAAAAAGAGCACAAAGAACAATAACACCTATGGAAAGGAAAGGCATGACTCGAAAGAGAGTTTACTACCTCAAAGTTAAAGACAATTGGACAAATGTTAACCAGATCTTTGAAAAACAACAACATTGGCCTACAATGACCAACCGAGAAGAGTATAATGAAAACAAGCCTCCAATGGTTTTCGCACAGAATTATTCTAGTTGTTAGCCTCCTGCTGCAGCAGGTTACTCATCTTTCATGATTGACATTTTTATATGCCAAATATGTCATACTTTGCGTGCTGCAATTTTCCATATTTACTACAGAAGCCAAAGAAGGATGCCATGAAAGTGTGCTGGTCCAATTGCCACTGCTATGTTCAAAATTTTAGTGAGGCATTTCATTTTTGAAGAAGTTTTAGTTAAAGGGAGGTCCAAACAGCTTAATCTTGGTCTCCCTAGGTTTCAATTTCTTGTTTTAGAATATAGAGAATGAATATCTGTCCAAACAGCTTAATCTTGGCAGATTCTTAGATAGGTAGAGAAGCAAGGGTGCTCAATAGCCTAATCTGAGCCCTGGATGAAATAAGTGTAGATGTAGATAGGAAGACAGAAAAAGAAAAAGTTGAAAAGCTAGGTCTGCAAGTCTAAGTGCAACCAAACCAAAAAGAAGAAAAAATGCTAGGTAAGTAGGCTCGGTAGGTAGTTTTGAGGTTGCAGAATGCTGATTTGTGATCAATTTCATGTTTTCAAGTGTCATATCTATTCAAGTCACAAATGTCAGACAATTTCCATTTGAAGGACTTCAAGCGAGGCATGACTAACTTCCCCCTTCTTCATCTTCACCAAATCATTCACTAACTTCCCCAAAGAGGTCAAGATCTGCTTGATATCTCTTAGTTTCATCACTTTCATATCAATTCCCCTTGGTAAAGATATGCTTTACTCAAGGAATGTTCATTCCCTTTATGAATCATTTTCCCCTAATAGCCTAAGATTCACATAATTAGCGCTTTATTATCACTTATCATATTAACTACTAACTTTACTGTATAGCTCCCTATCTATTTCCCTTTCCCCTACTAAAAACTATGTTAATAATTCCCCTATATACTTATCCCCTCCCCCTGGTTGAAAAATAACCATAAAGTTCGCTCGGGAATTACTAAGTTTGCCTGAAACTTAATAAGAACCCTCATGTTGTTTATAAAAACCCCTTCCAAATGCATTGGGACTCATTCCTATGCATAAAATCCCTCTTTCCGCCCTCGTCCTAAAGTCATGCATGTAAATATTTGACCTCGCACATGTTTAACCCCAAAAAACCAACTTTTCTAAAGTTTTCTACCCTCGCCGAATTAAAAATTAAAATAATTGGTGCACGGGGCCCCGTTCTTATCCTTCCACCGACTTACCTTATCCACCAGCCGTCAGATCTGCTACGCCTGCGATCTACGGTGGGCGGGTATTTTCCCGCCCCGAGATGTCGAGGGTTAGCGTCTGGGACATCGGTGGTTTTGCCGTTGTACTCCCGCCATGCGTCGCCCTCCCAGCTGTGGCGGAGCCCCCCTGCTAATACTGCCCAGGCGCAAAAGCGGTGCGCCCGAAACCATAAACTGCCCTCCCCTTGCGTGACATAAACACCGCGTCACCTTGCCGCGTCACCCCGCCACATCACCGCCACCTCACCCCTTCCTGCCTGTGTCGGCCTGCCACCGTACTACCACGTCATCACCCTGCCGCACTGCCACATCACCCTGCTGACGTCATCATGCTGACGTCATCACCGTACAAGGGGGTCCCATTGCTGACATCATGCTGACATCATCCATTGTACCGTTGACGTCATGCTAACGTCACCCGTAAAAAAAACACGCAAGTGCAAAATCAAAGCTTCAGAAGCCCGGAATGAAAAACAGAGGCAGTTTTCGATGCGCGATTAGCGCTAATCGCGCATCGCTACGGGAAATGGGCCAAAATGGGAAATCTTTGGGGAATCTTTTGATTCCACAGTCGTTTTTGCGCCGAAAAGGGCAGAAAAGGGCCGATTTTGCAGTTTTTAGCATATCAGCAGAGAGAGAGAGTGTCTCGATTCAATTATCAAAGAGTATCAGGGGAGATGAAGCCCAAGTTAATGCCAAAGAGTATCAGTGTTGCGGAAAAGTGTATCAGTGAAGATTTTCTCAGTGCTCGAAGCTAATGAAACATTAAAGAGCCCCCAGCAAGTCAAAGAAATAGTAAAAGCCATTTAAAGCCTCTCAAATCACAGTTATTGCACATCAAAGTCACATGAGATCAGTGGACCAAAGCTCAAAGCATAGTTATTGCAGAAGCACTGCACCAAGTCACAGTGGACACTGCATTAACTCATTTTTGATCCAGCTGCCTCTGGCACAGCTCAATAGATATTTATTTGCATTTAATTTCAGCACACGTTTAGGTTTAAAGGCTTTCCCCGCAGACCTGTTTAGGTCATCTGTAATAAATATTTTTGGATATTTTACCTATAAAGACCGCCCTGAAAAATGTAATGAGGGTTGGTTGTTGTTGATTGGATGTTTTGCTTAAGCAGAGACTCGCACTGTATATCTGAGAATTTCTATAATCAAAGACTGCTTGCGAGCTTGGAGAATGAACTGTCTGATGTGTTCTTATTGTTTCTGAAGATTTAATGAGGGAAATCCTATGTTGTTTTATGAATCAATAAGTATTGCTTACCTCTGTTGTTTTTCAATTTCACATATGCTTAAGTTGCAGAACGAAAGTCTGGTTTATAATTTGCTTACCTGCACTCTATGCTCAGTTTCTATGGCTTCTTAATGCTTTCCTCTTGATTTAGGCATGAATATGAATTCCTTATGGCTCATGTTTTCTCTATCTCACATGTAAATGACTGTTACCTGGGAATTCTTAGCTGCTCCTAGATAGGGCTCGTTTATCTTCTCTCTGCTAACCTGTTTGAGAGATTCTTTGTTGCCTCTCATTCCTTAGCCTGAAATCCATCTTCATCTAACCTTAAGTTTGTTTCATGAACGACTACCTTGCCCCTCTTTCCTCTTGTGACCAAGAAAACGCACCAGCAGTTTTACTCCATGACTCCATGCCCAATGGTTTGAAACTTATCACACTATGCATTGCCTATTTACTTGAAATCATCCTCCTTCCATCCAAACACCACCCAAACACAAACAAAACCCCTTGAACCCAATAACTAGCCTAAAATTGTCATCAACAAAGCTAAATCATTAAGAGAGAGCCCTCTCTGATTGCAGGTGGGCTAGAACCTGCAATCCAAAGATTGGTTTGTGGTTACCTCGGCCGTATCCCTTCAGGAGCTTAGGGACAACCTGAGTGTTAACATAATGGCGACTTCACTGGGGACATCCTCAGATAATCTCACAAATCCAGTCTGAAGCTCCGCTAAAAAAGAAACTGGCCTTTAAAGGTTTCTGTTTAACCTATATTGTTAGAAAAATCCCCAAAAAACAAGCTAGAAGCTGGCTCCCAAAAACAATTCATGTTATACAAGATCAAATCCAGACCCAAGTCCCCCAGTTGTTTTTGAAAACCCCAATATAATCCCTAAGATCCTTAGAAAACAAGAGCAGCAAGAAGATTTTGTAGATACTAGTCTTGAAGCAGTTCAGCCTAGTGGTTTTTCAACCCCTGTCAAAGTTTTATTTCGTTCAAACCCTTCTTCCCCTTGTTCATCATCCTTTTCTCCTAATACCATTTCCACGCCTCCATTCACCACACATACCACCGCTTCTACTCCTGTTATCCCAGTTACCCCAATTGTTCCACTTATACCTATTGTTCCACTTATCCCTATTGATATGGCTAATAGATATGCACCTTTACAGCTGCCTGCAAATCTCGGGGATATGCCTCAAGATTATCAGACCAAAATAACTTATTTTGATGGCACAAATGCCTGCACGGCCCTTCAACACACAAAGAAAATGCAGGACTACTTTGAGAGTTATGAGATTGACGATGATAGTGTGAGAATGAAGATCTTTGTCCAAAGTTTGACTGGTGATGTCAGGACTTGGTTTAGAGCACTCCCAGCCAATTCCATAGCAGACCCTGAAGCCTTATATCAGTCTTTTATCAACAGATGGGAGAAAAAGAAAGACCCCTTGCACATACTATCTGAATATGACACCATCAAAAGAGGCCTTCAGGAGACTGTGCTGGACTATTGTGCACGATTTAACAATGTTTATAATGCAATACCACAGAACTTAAGACCTCCACCCGATCTTGCTTTGTACAAATTTCCAGATGGTTTTGATGCCGAAATGGCTTATCAGTTAAGGGAAAGAGCCCCTCAAAGCCTTGCAGAAATGCAAAATGTCGCTGTTAGTGTGGAGACAAATCTAATTGCCAAAAGAAACAGAGCTAGAACCGAGAGAAGAACTACCTTTAAGGAAGAACCCTCAGCCTTAGACCAGAAACTAGATGCTATTGTCAGTGGCATGCATAGGCTGGGAGACAGAGTAGAGAGTGTTGAGAGGAAATCATCATGGGAAGGACAACAACCCAACACCATAAGGAAACCAAATTTCAGGAAAGCTCAGAACACAAATGCTGGAAGGGCTAGTCCCGACCATGATATTAGGCCTCATTTCCAAGAAAACTATGCAGAGGCATCCACTCCTAGTGAGCCCACAGAAGAGACTCACATGAACTTGATAGATTCAAAAAATGAGCAACAGATTTTTCTCACTCAAGAAGACCAAGACTATCAGGATATAAATCAATTTCAGACCAAGTCGGGAGAGTCTTTTGATTTTAAACAAGGCTATGATTCTGTTGTGTATGAGGTCCACAAACAATATAAGCTGAGGACAAGAACCATTGATGTCCCTGCACCAAGCCAAACAAAAGACAGCAAACAACCCAACAAGATTAAAGGCGAGGTTGTCATAACAGAACCAGCTGATACAACAGTCCCAAATCTGCACCAAGTGACTGTAGAGGACGTAACAGACATACAACCTCCTATTCATCAGCCTCTGCCTCCTTCTTCCTCAAAAGAAAATTTGAACAACACTCCTAAAAGCCTTCCCAAAACAGAAATACCACAAACTGTCATTCACCATAACGCAGACAATCAAAAGGAAAACATAGAACATATTCTAAAAAAGGAGAAATCTGCTACTGTTAACACAAATATTCCATTGGAAAAACCATTTAATTTGGAAGCAGATATTGGAAAACTTAAGATATCCATCCCCCTCTCAGAACTTGCCAAACATGATGTGTATAGGCAACAAATTCAAAGGTCACTTCAAATGACAGAGATCAAGGATGATATAAATGTTTTAGATGATACCCCTGAGTTGTTGTTTGGTCCAGAGGTTAATGGAAAATCAACATATGGATCTGTTCCACCCTTTTATGTCAGTCTGCACATAC